>PVJL010002940.1:0-119033 GCA_004026885.1 Lyroderma lyra
ATTGTGGTTTTGATTTGCATTTCCCTGATAGCTAATGAGGATGAGCATTTTTTCATATGTCTGTTGGCCATTTGTATTTCCTCATGGGAGAAGTGTCTGTTTAGTTCTTCTGCCCACTTTTTTATTGGGTTGTTTGTTTTTTTGTTGTTAAGTCTTATTAGTTCTTTATATATTTTAGATATTAGACCCTTATCTGATGTGTTATTGAAATGCCTTTATTTTTAATATTACATAGCTAGATACTTTCTGGACATCCCTTGCACATATAACATCTATGTTTTTATATGTATTTTTAATATGTATACAATTGAATATTATAAAGCCAATAAAAAAATAAGCTGTTCATTAGATGTTGATAATCTCCAAAATGTACTAAGTAGAATATGCAAGATGTAAAATGAAGCATATGGTATGCTACTTGTACATTATACATAGTATATGTGTATATGTACAATAATATACTTATAAATATATGTCATATATATTGAGAGACAGAGAGAGTGATGAGTGGGGAGAGGGAAGGAGACAGACAGAGCGAGAGAGAGGGAGGGGGACGAAAATTAAGAAACTGGTACCTGCAGTTGCCTCAAGGACGGGAAACTGAGCAGCTAAAGGACAGGGATAGGAGACACACACTTACCTTGCACTCTATCCTCTTTTGTAATTTTTAAATCTCTACTGTTTACATATATTTCTTAATCAAAGTAATCACAAAAATGAAATAAAACTAAAATATGTAAACATGCTGAGACAAAATATTGCAATCACTGTCTACGTCTTTCCTTCCAGATTAAGAGGTCAGCTATATTCATCTTTGTATCTGCTAAAACAGTTCCTGCCTTATACTAGGTACCCAGTGAATGTTGAAAGAAGGAAGGAAGGGAAAAACAAAAGGAAGAAGGAAATAAAAATGTGGTGGGTGAGAAATGGATGGTTATTCATGCATGCACTCTTCAATTTTTCTATAAAAGTTTTCACATTTTTAAGATTAAGATTAAAAAAATTAGAAACATGACTGGTGACAGTGTGGGGTATGGACCTCAATGTGGAAGCAGGCTGACAGTTCAGAGGCTATTTTAATAGTTCAGATTCTGTGTGGCCTAACCAGGGTCTTGCCAAAAAGCCAAAGGCTCTTTTATCTGACACCTGATGCTGCCTGTTGCACAACTGTGAATTATATACCCTAAGGCAGAAGGGATAGAGAGAGCTGACCAGGTGCCATCAGAAGCAATAGTAGAATAAATAATAAGCTGAGCCTACCATGGTTACTTTTTCTTCTTTTGTAGCCAACGCTTGAGTTGTTCTCATTTCCTTCTAGGCACAAGGAAAGGTAAATTGAATATAGGTCAGGATCGTCAGGTGCCCAATATCCATGCAGTCTAACATCAGCCTCTCCCACCTGTCCCTCTAGTGGTCCCCAGCCTCTTTTAACACAGTCCAGCTTTTAGACATCCTTGTGACCTCCCAGCCCTCCACGTCTTTTTCTTTCCTTTTCTTAACCCTCAGTTACATCTTCACTCTCTAGTTGCTCTCCAAGGCTTCGCCTTTTTGAGTACCTTTTATGTGTTAAATATTGGACTCCATTGCTGGGCTCCAGTGAATGTTGCTTAAAACACAAAAGGTTAAACAGAGAGCAACTGTATTGATTAAACATCCATTTTTCTTACCTTTTGTTTTTGTAAGAGCCCTTGATGTTGTCTCTGACTGACAGCCCCACCTGCATACCTCTGGCCCCAGGTTCCCCTTGGTAATGTCACTGAGAACTACAGAGCACCTCACCCATTCTACACAAGTCAGAGATCCTTCATGTATATCTTTCAAAAAGAAAGAAAGAAAGAAAGAAAGAAAGAAAGAAAGAAAGAAAGAAAGAAAGAAAGAAAGAAAGAAAGAATGTAGCTTTTCTCTCTTCCTTTCTTTCTCCATTCCTCAGACATATTTTATTTCCACGAGTCCCTGTGGAATGAAGAAAAGTAAAACAGGGAGAAGAGAAAGCTTTCAGCACTAACCCCTCCCATTTATTCTAATTTCTTCAGCTAGCAAGCTTGGCATATGTTGTCCAGAAGGTGACAACCTTGTTATATTAGCTTTTCCTTCTTGTTTCTCACAGTGTATATGACCTAAAGAATCCTTCCTGTAAGTAACAAAATTACGCCCATTAATGAGCTCAACATGAGAAACATGGTGTGATGGTGGCTTTGCCCTGCTCTTGGTTCATGGTAATGAACTGGATTTGACTCTTCCCTGCTCTTCCCTAAAAGTATAAGATTGCAAATAATAGGGCATCACATTGCCATTAGAGAGGAGAATAACCCTTTCAAGTATAGAAGCCAAATGTCCAGTTACTAACATGTACCCAACAGTAAATGAGGTCGAGTGACTCCAAAAATTCATTTCCTTCCTCCCACAAAAGCTCTATTTACACAATCAAATGGAGCCTATTCATAAAAGGGTCATGAAGATGATTACTAACGTTGGCAGGACTGATTAGGGTGAGCAACAGTAAAAAGCACTGTTTTAGTAACTTGAACTTCTATGTGGCTCCTTCACTGGGTTATGTTCATCCCCATCCTCACCTCAGCTAGTTCAATTTAGACCTTTGCTTGGACCAAGTCCAGCTCGGGTCAGATTCGGCATTCGCATCACCAGTATTTTAACTAGATGAAAGCTGTTGGACAAAGAAATGAGATGCAAGCTAAAATGTCTGCTTCTCCCCATCTACATTTATCAAGACTCAATCCTTCAATAGGAACTAACTCGATGACCCAGAAATGTGATGGAGCCATCTTTTACTTGCTTGCAAAAGTGGACAATTACATTTTCAAGAACTTTGCAAGCCAGTTGGTAATCACAGTTATTATTAAAAATTAAATTATATAAACTTATAACTAAATAAATTATATTAAAAACAAAGGCAATAAATGTTCTGACAGAGTAGGCAGGAAGGTAGATATGAGAAGCAAAGGAGAAATTGTCCCGGTCTACTACCGGCTGCCTCTAAATGAAAAGGAATGCAAAGAAAGAAATTTGCCGGTTAGGAAGCCCATTAAGAGGTGTCCCTAAATTAAGGAGGAAAGGAATGCAAAGGAAGGAACTAGCCTGTTGGGAGCCCCTACCTGATACCCCTAAAATAAAGAGACAAAGTCCTCAGGAAAGAAATGCAGAATAAGGAATCAGCCCTGGTCCATTATCAGCTATTCTTAAGTGGGAAAGATTAAGATGATCAGAGAAATGCAGGACAAAGAGGAAATAGACCCACTTATCCAAACGTAAGTCCTGCTTCCCAGAACTCTGCTATTATGTAGCTTTGCTTCTTTCAAATAAATCACAAAAGAGGGATAGGGAAAGAAACTTCTACCTATAGATAAAAAGACCCCAAATAATGTAAGGGGGGTTGCTTGCCACTCTTGGGTCAGCCCATTCCATGTCTCGGAGTGTACTTTAACTTCTAACTTTTCCATGATAAACTTTTGACTTCTCTGTACTTTCACAAACTGTCTCTTGACTGAATTCTTTCCTTCGAGAGACAAAGAACCAAGGGAAAAATCACCATTTCACAGTAAAAGTTCAAAACTCATCACTTCTTAATTATCTTACTACATTATCTATGCTCTTTTCTATTATTATCTGTGCTCTGTGGTTATTTGTGTCTATTGATTCTGTATGGTTGAACCACCATATAAGAATGCACTATTGTGCATCTATTCCCATTCCATGCTCAGTGATACCATGTTGGTATTAACAGTCTGAAATCAGTCATGGTGGGAGTAATTACACCACCAAGTGGCAAATGCTACAAATCAGGTCTTGATTTATTGTTGTATTGACCAGGGCTTAGCGATTTATGACACAATGGACATATCCAGCTCTAAGCTTATTTTGTATTGCCCACAAGCTAAAAGTGGTTTTCATATACTTAAAAGACTATATAAAAAGAAGGGGAAAAAAGGAGGAGGAGGAGAAACAGATGCCCTTTTCTCTAGAGGGCCAGAAAGTAAGTATTTTGGCTTCGTGGGCTATATGGTCTCCATTAGAACTGCTCATCTCTGTCATCATAGCACAATGACAGTCACTGGGAGTGGCCATGGTTCAGTAAAATTTTATTTACAAAAGTAGATGGTAGATTAGATTTGACTCAAAGGCTTCAGTTTGCCAACCCTTGATCTCAACTTAGGTAAGCATTCTGAAAGAATCAGTTGGCTATATGGAATTGATAATAAAGGGTATTTTATATTCTGAGTTTTAATCTGTACTACATATCCTTTCTAGCCATAAAATTTATAATAAAAAAACTACACATACATATACATATATATTGGCAAGGTGGTTCTTAAATACTTTCCAATATACAACTACTCAAACTTCATTTCTTTCACAAAATCTGCAATCCATGCTGCTCTTTCCCTTCTCAATAAACCTTTGCTTAATGCTTACCATGTGCCAGATACCAGGGATGAAAGAATTAGAAAGATGAGGTCCATGTTCTGCAAAAGCTCACCATCCAGTGTGGGAGGCCAGCCATCAACAGATAAATGGCACAGGACAGAGCAACGGATGCAGAAACACAAACAGCCCAAGTGCTGTAGGGCAGAGGGAATGAAGAAAGTAACATTCGCGATTCCAGGTGATTCCATAGAGAAAAGCGGACCTGACCCACACAGCAACCCCGTGCAGCACATGTTATTGCCTCCATATTACATATGAGCGAACTGAGATGCAGCAATCTCGTCAATGTGCCCAAGGTCATAAACAAAAGCTGATAAGGGCAGAACTAAGATTCAAAGTCAGGGCTCATTTGATACCAAAGTTCTTGTTCTTTCACTCCACTCCCAATTAATCCCTTGTTTATTTAAAAAAAAAAAAAAAAGGGGGTAATTATATTCATACCTTGATTCAGTGCAAAATGTCTTTCCCGTATTCTATTCTTAATAGGTTTCCTCTCCCTAGTATCTCCGCCATATGAGTTTATTATTTCTCCAAAAGTCAAAAAGTAAATGTTAATTAAAAGTTTTAAAAGAACATGTGTCAATGCAGCTCTGAAGTGGTAACAGTAGGGAGTTGAACTGCGCCAAATTAAAAAGCACTGGCATTAATTAACATTAATCTGCACAGGTGTTTTCTCTTTATGGCAGCAGTGAACTCTTTGAGAAGAATCAACCATTCTTTCGACAGTGTCTATGAGAGGGCTGAGCATACAGCAGGAGCTACTGAGTGACTAGCACTTGAGTGACTAAGGAGCCTGAGGTAGAACTGCAGAGTCACAGACTGAACACAGTCATATGTGTACCACCCACGGGTCTTCTGGTGGGACAGCGCTTGTCCCTAGGGACAAGGAAGCCCAAAATGCTCAAGTACCTGAATCCCAATCTTAGCTTCAGCAGAAGCCTGTTTGATGCCAAGGTGATATGTTTATCAGTTCAAAGAGGTCTAAAGAAAAATCACCATTTTTCGTAAATGTCTTGAGAAGAAGATTTTCAAAGTCACTGTTGGAATTTTCTTCTTGAGCAGAGGTTCTTAAATTCTGATGTGAATTGGTCACCTGGGAAGCTTGTTAAAACTATGTTTTCCCAGTCAACTCCAAGATGGTCTGATTTAGTAGGTCTCCAAACGGACCTGCACACCCCTGGTTAAGAATCTTCTGGAATTTCTCAATTTTCATGTTGAATAATTTTTCCCATTGTGCCTAACATATTGATGTACTACAGATCTACATACACAGATCTACATTTCATAATCTACAATTATGAAATCCAAGAGCTCTGAAATATAAATCTTCACACAATTCATCTAGCAGCAAAATCTGTTTGAACTCAACTGATTTGGGAGCAAAACCTGACCTGAACTCACTAGAAACTTTTTAAAATTTTTATTTCTCTAACTTTTTGAGGACATGTACTGAAGATGATTACAAGGTGCCAGTCCAGACCCTCTGGGGGTGTCACGAAATATAAAATACATGCTCCATTTTCCTTCCCCCAAATCATAAACATTTGATGTATGGAAAATATTGGCTCCAAGTGTTTCAGATAGATAGATGACCTTGGACCTAAAGGAAACCCCTTGCATAACTGAATCCCCTCAAAGGTGGGAAATGAAGGGGATTAAGGAAGCAAAATTCATCAACTTTTATCTTCTGAGCTGCCTCAGTTTTCCCCAGGTGCTTTATCTTCAGAAAGCAAGAGGCAGAAATACAACAAATCTCTGTGAGCACCAGTTTCCTGGACTTTAGGATTCCTGTCATCTCCAGAACTGCACTCTAACACCCTACTGCCCTAGTTCAGGTAAGACCAACTCTTCAATCTTTTTGATGCTCAGTACATTTATCTCATGAAAACAGTCAACACCACATTAGACATCCATGGATATTTTAATTAAAAGTCTCCATTTGTCTAAGTCCCTATTACCCAGGCTTTTTCCTGAGGCCAGACCACTTAAGAACACCAAGAAAGAGGATGAATAATAGAGTTGGGTTTCAGGGACTGAGGTATGATCAAGCCAGCAGCATTCTCAGGGGAAAAAAAAAATTAAACAAGGGTATGAGGATCAAACCAAGAAAACACGCCTAGGTATCAGATGTGGAATAAATGCAAATTAACGTGACCTTGAAAGCCCTGCATTACCTTGTCCATGCCTCCCCCTGCAATTTTCTGTGCCTTCATATCTTCACTCCATTGCTCTTAACTTTATTCAGGTCAATGGAAAAATCTGCTTCTTCTTTTTCCTTTGGTATATGCTGTTCTTTCTGCCTGAAATATCCTCCATACCCCGTCTTGCCTTCATCTTGAGTCTTCTGCACATGGTCCCTCACCCCCAGTCAGAGTTAACTGCCTTCCATCGCCCAGCACTGTCTCTACCAGAGCCCGTGTTCACTGCATTTTAATTGTCTGGCAACTTTGCTTTGTATCCCACCAGGCTATGGCTACCACAAGGCTAGGAACCATATGCCTTTCGATGCTGGGTTACTAGAGTGTGGCACAAGACCTGGGAATGATTCAGTGCTCAACAAGTGTGTGATAAGTAGAGTGAGTGAACAAATGAATGAAAAGGAGGCAAGAAACAAGGCAGGAAGGCTGGGGGGTAGTCCAGAACTGTTTTTGGAACCAGAGCTGGCACACAGATGCCCTCTTTGCAGCGTGGGCTTTGAATGGTGAGTGGTGGGTTCGCTAAAGATAAAGAGGTAAGGCAGAGCAGATACCCAGATTCTTTCTCGTCCTCCTTCTTTCCTCTTGTCCTTCAGCAAAATTTTCATTCTATATATTTTTTTATTAGTTTATGTTCTGTTTCTTCCCACACAGTAAGTTCCATGGGAGTAGTGACTATTTATCTGCCTGGAACAGTTACACCTATTAAATATTTGTTGACTGAATGAATGAATGATCTATGACATTTAACCTCTGAAGTCCCAGAGACTCTGTGTTTTCAGATTTCCTAGGCTCCCTTAAAGAGCTGGTATCGTGAGTAAACAGGAAATTCTAAATCAAGAGGATGGAATGAAATCCTAGCAGACAGAATTTTATCATTCTGTTACAAAGGAACCTATCCACTTATCCCAGTCAACTTCTTCTGAGAAACTACTAAACTTTACCAAACCCTAAAAATGTCACTCCTGAAATTTTACTAATCTTCTAGTTGAGATTCTGAAAAGAAGATTCCCCCTACTCTCTGGCCCTTTCACTCCTACCTCCATTCCATTTTTCATCCTACAGAATCCCAAGAAAGATTTCTCCAGAAGAGAAAACCGCCTACCAAGGTCTTCATAAACTTTTCTGTAATCATGAAAAGCTTCTTGGCAAAGGGTAGGAGAAAAAGGCAAGTGGTCTTTCTCAGAACTCAGTTCAAAAGAAAATCAGATGTCCCTCCACCTGGAAAATCAAAGGGCTTCGAGGAAACGTCTTTCCTCAGTAAGGATTTGTCTCAGGAAAAAAGGACTTCGTGAACAGAACAGCAACATATTCGTATCATGATCACTCTAGGTCCTAATGAAAATGGAAAGCTAAAACCATTTCCCCTGAAAATAAAGAACTCACATGACTCATATTCCTCTCTCCCAAGTCTCTAGATTCCAAATTCCCCTTACTTTCCCCAATTAAAAAAAAAAATGTGAATAACCAAAAGATGTTTTTTAAAGAGTTCAGCTTCAAAAGAATAATGAATTCCCAGAGGCTAATGCATATAATTCCAGAAACAAAGTGGGGTAAAAGGAGGTCTTTCAACATAATTTTAGTAGAAATGGGCTCAAATATGAGGAGAGACGCAAAAATAACCCTGAAATTTATTTATAAAATATTGTGTATTTATCTTACATGCTTAAACTTCAGTCACCCTCAAAGTGCTCTCCATTGGATGCAATAAACCTACCCAGATGCTTTTTCCACTGCTCAAAACACTTTTTGAACTCATTAATTTTGATGCCTTTTAGTACTTCTGCCCTTTTTTGTTTCACCTCTTGCACATTGGCAAAACGTTTCCCTTTGAGGACTTTTTTCAACTGGGGAAACAAAAAACAAGTTACTCGGGGCAAGATCAGGTGAATAGGCAGGGTGGGACACGGGGGTCATGCCATTTTTGGTCAAAAACCACTGACCACTCAGCACCGCGTGGGCAGGTGCATTTTCACGCCGCACACACGCCATCATACGTTGTTCGTGTAAATCGCCCATTATGAAATGGGCAAAAGCATTGAAAGAGTCTCCAAAAAAAATTACTGAAGCCGAACGCAGCCTCTCACAGCAATGCCAGTTGGTACACCGATGCAGGTGGGTTCCCAGAACACTCACCTGGTAGGGGAAGCCTGTACTACAAGGGGCCTGCTGTCCAGAAGATAATTTGGGGGTTTTGAGTCCGCCCTCATATATCATGTAGCCTTTACATTTGAGAAGGATGAAACCAAGACTTTTCTGAATATACTGATTGTTGATCACCTCTATTGCGTATATTTTGCCAAATTTTCTTCATCTACAAAATGAAGATTTTAAGATCCAATCACTGACTTTTTATAAGAACTAAAAGAAATGTAGTAAATACAAACAATAAAAACCACATTAAAATACAGGTTCTTGGCAGTCTTTATAGCTTAGGCACCTGATTGAAAGTGATGTCCTGACAAAATTACAAGTGACTAGAAAACAATGGTCCCTAGATTGTTTCATAAAAAGAGGAATATCAAATGTTAAATCTATGCATGTCCCAAGCCCACCTCATGATTTTCTCTATCCCTCTGGCCCACCCTTACCACAAATAAACCATTTTGTACATGTTCATGGTTGATAAAAACTGAAGATTAAACTAAACAAAAAGGAGCTATCCCAACATGAGGAAATCTTAAGGCTGATTAATCAAGAACTTACCACCTGGAAATATTTCCAATGACCAGAGAGTCAAAGAAGACAGAAGAAGTCTAGGGAAAAGAAAGATGCATGGAGAATGAGGTAGAAGACAAAATTGAAAGTTAAGCAAAATGAAATCTAGGAAGATTTCATGAGTGTCCATTTTTTTGTGTGAGCCTACAGAGAAAGCGCTGGACCTTTGCAACACTTAAAATTATAGTAACAATCCCGTATTTTTTCTATAGTAGATTCTTTGGGGACAATAGAGACAAAAGCATTTGCACACAAGTTATAAGGGCAATAATGAAGAGTGGCAAATTTTGTAGATATGTGTGCGCATTTATTCATAAATATTGCATGGCCAACCTAACATGCTGGGGAAAATTACAAGCAATGGTCTATTTTCAAGAAACTGATTTTAAATACACAAAACAGTCAAAATTCAGAGCAAACTTAATTCCAGTTGAGTAGCCCCATCATCTTCAGCTGCTTAGTCAGCCAAGCAAACACATGTATGGCAGTGGAGGGCCTCTATTTAAATCCTAGCTACTACTCTCCTTATTACCTCCGTGATTTTTGGCAAAACACCTGATTTCGCTGGTCCTGAATTTCTACCACTGCATAAAATGGGGATAACGATAACACTTACCTCACAACGTTTTGTGAACAGCAAGTGAAGCAATATAATAGTTCTAAAATGCCAGAGGGTGACAAAACTTTACGTTCTGCAGCAAAATGGGAGAAGGATGTATGAATTTTTGATAAGGCTATTTGTTCAGTATCATGCTTATCCTTTATTTGGATATTATACCTTTCCTATGTTCTTGGTGTTAAAATAGTCTTTCTGTTATTAAACTGAAGAGCTAGCAAAGGTCCACCTCTTTGTCTGCATGTTTCTAAGTAAATGGCTATTGTCTTGGTTTGGTTTTGTTATTTTCCTCAGTTGGCAATTCAATGTTATTGCTGCAATTTCGAACTGCTCCTGATCTTTGAAACCCAAAAGTCCAAGTACCACTAGATTAATACCTGGGTGTCTGAGGTCCCTGCTTGGGTCTAAGCTATGGTCCCCCAAAGAAAAGTTTGAAAAGTAGAGTCCACCAGGAGGTAGCCTATTTGCCTGAAGAGCTAAGAAATTCAGAGGAAAACAACTTATTGAAGGGAAGAAGAAATAGCCCATCAGGCACATCAGTTAATGATCAGAGGTTGGAGTCAGAAGATGATTTCAAGGTCAGCATGTTTCTGTCTCTGGAATTTATCCTTTCCTCAATCACGCTTGTGATACTTAATTTTATGTGTCAACTTGACTGGGCTAAATGATGTCCAAATAGCTGGTGGAACATTTTTTCTGGGGGTGTCTGTGAGGGTGTCTCTGAAAGAGATTAGCATGTGAATCCACAGACTGAGTAAAGAAGATGGACCTCACAATGAATGCATGTGGGTAACCCTCAATCTGGTGAGAGCCCTAATAGCACAGAAAGGTGTGGAAGGGAGAAGTCACTCTCTTTGCTTGAGTTAGAGCAGTCATCTTCTCCTGCCCTCAGACATCTGTGCTCCTGGTTCTCAGGCCTTCAAGTTTGGACTGCAACTACACCATTGGCTTTCCTGGGTCTCTGGCTTACAGATGGCAGATCCTGGGACTTCTCAGTCTCCATAATTACATAAAACAATCTCTCATGATAAATGTCTGTCTACCATCTATCTATCTATCTATCTATCTATCTATCTATCCATCTATCTATCTATCCTATTGGTTCTGTTTCTCTGGCATATCCTATCTAATATAAGGCCTCACTAGGACTTTCAAGAGGGTTATAATAAACCTAAAAGCACTGTTTTCACTAAAGTTTTTAAGTAACTCTCTAAGGTAGCACTGTTTTGGGGCTTGAGGAATGGCATTTGAAATAAAACAGGGAGAAGGTTTCTCCCTCTTTGGGTGGTCTCACCACAAAGGTACCAGAGAGCATGGTCACTACCAGTAGGCAGTGTCAGTGGTGAGCGGAAACACCAGTCACTCTGGGAGCCAAGTGAGACTGGGCACTCAATTTAAGCTTCTTTGACGGCAGGCAACCGTAGTCATGGCAACAGAGAGGCACCTTCACAATTCTTTTTAGGCCACAGACCTCACCAAAATAAACCAAACCTGGAGAGGAGAAAAAAACGGCCAACAGCAAGCAGTAGCTATGAAGATGTGTTTCTGAGGACCTGAGAAAGAGCCCCCAGGGAATCCCAGAAATTCAAGGGGACCAGGTGACACTGGCAGCAAGGAGTAGAGGATACAGAGGAGAGAGGTAGGGTCAACACCTGAAAAGTACTATTTGTTCCTGGGAGGTGCACTAGGAGAAGCCACGCTTACTTCAGTGTCCCCAGCTGTGTAACTTGGGCCAAGTCCCTGAATATTTCAGAGCCCCAATTTCCTCATGTGGAAAATGGGGTAACAACAGATACTAATAACTAGTTTACAAAATAATGTTAAGAACTGAACAGGCTGACATATTTGAAAGTGTTTCTTAAATGCTAGAGTGCTGTGCAAATACTAGTTCTAATAATTAACAATGGACTATTATGTCACATTCAGTACTGGGACCCCCTCAGAATTTAACCTGTAGTACCTCCTCTCCAGAGATCATAGCTGAAAGCACGTCTTCGAGGAGAAAGAATGAGGAGGGAATGATCTAACTTGATTATAAATGGAAGGGAGGCGGAAACCCACCCGGTTATACCCAGGGGAACAATAAGCCATCCGTGTAGGGTGGACTTGTGAAGGAAGGGAAGAAATATGCTACATAGTTCATGGTTATATAGATATCATCTATTTCCTATAAAATTTAAAAGGGAGAGATTCTCACTCCTGTTTTACAGATAAGGCAAATGAGACTGAGAGATGTTAAATGGCATACCCAAAAGCACATCGCAAATAGAAGACAAAGCTGACATTTTTAACCCAGATGTTTCTGGAACTAAAATCAAATTGCATTTTCTTTTCTCTTTTTTCTTTCTTTCTTCTCTCTCTCTTTGTCTCTTTCTTGATTATACAAAGAATCCACAATCACAGCAATCATGAACCAAATGACAAGTCACAAAGCACACTGCACCAAGCCCCACGCCGTCTACATTTTGCAAACCCAATCCAAACCTTCCTGCATACCCTGTTGCCAGCTTTAGCTCTCCATAAAATGTTCAACCCAGGTATGCTTCTACTTGAACACTTCCTAAAAAATATTTTGGGGGGTGGTAAGTCATTTTATTAATATTTGTTTGCATGTATTCTGAGAGCACGAAAGCAAGATTATTCGGATAAAAAATAAATCCCTTCACTACGTGTAAACATAACCCACGTAGCCTACATGGGACTTAAATTCAAAGCACATGAGCCGAGCGAAAATGAAGCCGGCAGTGAGCGGGGATGGGAACCCTGTGCAAGGAAAACCACAGGCTTGTGGCTTTCTGCTCTAGAATGCCATCATGCCAATGGGATGAGGGGGGTGGGGGCTGTGTTCCTGGTAGGGAGACAGTGTACGATCTTCAGCTCTTTGTGAAAATGGGGTATGCAAGGGAGCACATATGGTAGTAATAGGAAAGATGCAATTCCACTTGGCTGCTTTTCAAGCTTCACTATTTGGATAATTTGGGGACTTTTTTTTTTTAACTTTGAGAAGTTCTCCCAGGACTGGACTGATTATAAGATGAGGATATGTCTTAAACTCTGCCAAACAGAAAACTTGGCTGAATTAGATGTTTTATTTTTTAAGTTGTATGCACTTTCACTAGAGACAGACCTGCCTCCTCCCAATCAACCCTCTCTTTCCAGAAAACAAACTCAGATGCTGCCTTTCCTGAAAGAGTTTAAATCTTTCTTCCACAGAAACTAAGGGCCTTCAATGTCCTTCTCAAGTAAAACCCTCAGTGCTCATTGTCAATATGCCAAGCCAAATATTGAAGACAATCTCATTTCTGCAACCTACAGTGCCCTGAATTGATGAGGTAACTCTCTTCCAATTAGTTAAAACCCTAAGCCCTTCCTTTATTGTTTGCAGTTCATTAAATTGTGTCTCACGGCTGTGGTCCCTGGGTTCATACTTAAGGACAAATAGTAACCAAAATGAAGAACCTACAATTTGTTTTTGTCAATGCCACAAGGCCTCCGAGAAGAAACGAAGCTAAAAATCTGACTTAAATGAAACCAAGCCCACACAAAAGAGGCTTTGGGAGCAGGGAGGAAAGACGATGGCAGATGGAGAGGCTTAGGAGTATGTGTGAGCGACTTGCGATCTTAGGGAGGTTACTAGTCACGAAATACCTGAACCACATTGGTCAACTACAAATATAAATGCCTCTATCCTAAGATTGAGGCATAAATGAAATGACTATTGTGAAAGTTCCTGGCTCTGTTCCAGGCACAAACTAATGCTCAGTTATTGCTGGTTTCATTCCCTCTGTGGTTTTTTCTTATCTGTCTCACAGGGTTAATGTGAAGACTAAATGAACTCACTGGAGATGAAGGGGAGTGCCATTCACCTGTGGGATGTTATAAGAAGGAGAAAAAAAGAAAATACAAAAAAAAAAATGAAGGGCTCAACCCAGAGAGTCTCTGGGGTCCAAATCTGGGTACTGCCTAGGTCTTTGTGACAGATTCAAATGGCTGCAGTTTCTTCAAGGAAAGAAAGAAGCCAGACCTATGCCCTTAAATATAGCTTTATGAGAGAACTCAGGGGAAACCAATGGAAAGAATGCCAAAATCATAGACTGTACCACTCACTAATTTAGCCAATATTTATTGAACAGTTACCATGTGCCAGACACTGTTCTAGATGCTGTGAATAAAGCAGTGAACAAATAATAAGGTTCCCACCCAAGTTGAACTTACTTTTTATTGAGGAAAGACAGACAAAATATTCAAATGAATACAATAGCTGATGAAAGAAAACAAAGTGCAAAAGAGGTTTTGTTATTTTTACATAAGGTGATCAGGAATGTTCCCACAGAAGATATAAAAACCTGAAAAATATTGAGCCACAAGGATATTGCAGAGAGATTCAGGAAGAGCCTGCAAAAACCCTAAGGCAAAAAATGCCTGTTAAGCCCTAGGTAGAACAAGGTGTCCAGTGTAGCTGAAGTAGAGCAACCAAACAAGAGCCAAAGAGGAAGTGAGGTCGACTGACAGCCAGGTTAGGGATGATCCAGCGGGCGGGCCAGCATAAGGCCCTTGGTAAGGAGTGGAAAACCACTGGGGAGTTTTGCACGGAGGAGTGAGATTATCTGACTTACACTTTCACTAGATCACTCTGGTTGCTGTGTTTAGGATGACAAGCGTGGAAGCAAGAAGATACGTTGTGAGTCCTCTCGCGACTCGCCAGTGACAGAAATGACTGAGAACAGAGGAATGATATATTTGCCCACCATTAGAAGAGAGCCTGTGGAGGAATTAGTGAACATCTGCCTTGGTATCATTCTCCAAATTGATTTCATCACCTAAAAATTCAATGTTATTCAAAAACTGCTGGGGAGAGGGAGGGAGCTCTGCACAAAGGCCCACCATTTATTAACTAGGTTACTGCTTGTCCCTGAGATACCATATCTTTGTTGTCTACAAGTTGGTAAAATATTTAACCTACCAGATCTTCTGAAATAGATATACCTTTGTAAGAGGAGAAATTCACCCTCTAGTTGTTGCTATCAAGTACTGTATAATCTTTTTCACACAGCAAAGTATGGTAACTGAAAAGAGAAGATAAAACAAGCCCGCTACAAAGATGGAACAATCTGATTTGTTTTGCAGTTGACTAAGTTTTCAAAAGTAAAAACAGAGAATGGAGGAGCCAAATCCATCACTGGTTGAAATAAAGCTTGGGCAGCCTGAGTAGTTGGATTATTCTGCAAGGCAGGAGGGATACAAGGTGAAAGGAATCCTAGTTTAGAGACAGTAAGTCTTAAAAATGGAATGCCTTTCTCCAGTTTGAAAAGTCTCAGGGACAATCAAAATGCAGACATATAATGGAACTAACTTAACAGCTAGAAAGAACTTGTGACCAGGGAATAGTCACTGTCGGCAAATGGTTTAGGCAGGAAGTGGCCCAGGAAAGAGAAAGATTCACTAATGAAGATTTCTCTGTTTGGGAAACCAAAGGGGTTTTACCGATCAGGACCACGGGGGCTGCTTTGAAGGCAGTCCAATCTGATGGGATAGTTTGAGAAACTAAGAGGGGAAAAACAAACAAACAAACAAACAAAAACCTCTTGTTTCCTCCATGACCAGGAGAGCTTTCAGGGAAAGCTCTCTTGTGACTGAGGTTATACCTACCATGCCAGCAGAGGACTCTGTAAAACGAGACAGTTAAAGTCTGATATTTTTATCAAGCTAAACTGAACACCTCAATTTCCTGTTGATACCCAGAATTCCTTTATCCCGCCACAAAAGCATTTTTAGACTTCCAATGACTGATAAAGCAGGGACAATAATTTTCTTTCTGTGGGAGAAATATACCAATAAGAGTAATGCATAAGCTTCAGTGCCCTGAGGGCAATGATGGCTAAGTTACAAAATCTTTGATGGAGCCGGGGCAGAAGTGATGGGACAAAGTCACCAACAATGGAAAGGGATAAATAAAATACAGAAAAGTAAAAATAAAAAAAAGGAGATACTTCAAAGTCTGTAGTTTGGCTCTATGAGTTGGAAACCTAGATTTGCCACTCATTCGTTTTGCGACCTTAGATAAATCATTAAACTTCTCTGAATCAATTTCTTCAACTATGAAAGGTAAATAATAACTTAAAAGAGGACAATAATTATGATTCATATGGTGCATACATCATGCTCAATAAATCTTTGGTTCCTTCTTTCACATTAGTACAAATACATAAAAAGACTTGATCATAATATAGTCAGAGGTTAAAATGATAAAATACAAATGATTATGTAATTTGGTTGATCACCAAAGCTGATTTTATTACCAATAATTGAACCTTGGGTCCACTATTCATTCATCTTTAAGTGAACCACAAAATTTATCACATTTCATTAATTTAATCAACATTTATTGAATTTGCACCTCAGGCCACATATCACATGCTATGCTATGCGAGATGAATAGAACAATGTTGTTTCTGGCTTCCTCTTTTAATAAGCCCACAGTCTATAAGCACATAAACCAATAATCATTGCACTTATGTGCTTATAGACTGTGGGCTTATTATATATTCTTCTATATCATCATAGAAGAATATACTCTAAGAATTCGGAAGAAGGAACTAACAATTCTACCTAGGGAAAAATACTAGCCAACACTACCGCGCACTTACTGAGCCCCAAACCATACGTTAAATACTTTACGTGTGCCAACTCATTAAGCTTCACAACAATACTGTGATTATTTCCATTTTGTATATTAGGAAACTGAGGCACAGGGAAGTCAAATCTCTTGTCCAAGATCACAGTTAACAAGAGCCAAGATTTTAATCCACACATTCTGGCCACAGAACCCACTCTTCAAACTCGATAGTATAGGAGAATGTTGAGGGAGACTTCATAGAGAAGGTGACACTGAAACCAGGACTTGTAAGACAAGCAGTTTGCAAGACAGAAAAGAAGGTCATGAGAGTCAGTGTAGAGAGAACAGCATGAACCAGGGTATGGAAGGTCAGTGTCTAAAGATAATTGAGTGGTATGTGAAGCCCAGTTGGAGAAATAGACCAAAAACTGACAGGAGCCAAGACTGATAAAGTTGCCTGTTCAACAAGCTCACGAATATTCTCTCCCAGCTATTCTATTAAAGTTGAGTTCCTTTAAGCGGCTCTTTCTGTGTCTCCAAAGCCAATTATTTGGCTTCCTCTTTGGTCCTCTGTACTTTCACAGCTAGCCTTTTATTGGTTCCTCAGAACAAATACCTTGTGAGGGATAATCATAGAACTACCTACCTTGGACAAGCAAGCTGCTTAAAAATACCAACTGATGTTATTTGGATGACCACCCAACATTGGATACTTAAAAATGATGCAAGGTATTGAACCATATTATTTAAGAAGGCCACATTTTTGCCACATCAAAAGAGGATACTGTGTAATTTATTCATTATCTCCATGAAAACCATTACCCAATGTTCCCTTCATTTTATGAAGGGGTGGAAGCAAGAAGCAAATAAGGGAGATACTCGCCTTAACGAATTTTGAAAACCCTGGATTCTAGATTTCTCCAAAGGAAACTCCAAAGAAGCATTATTTCATTCCCAATGTGTTTGCATCAAGCAATGTTTGCCACTGGTAAATTTCCTCCAACAAAGACTATGGGATAGGAATGTGGGGGGGTGGGGAGAAAACATGATGTGAGATAAGGCATTCAGGACTGTTGGCTAAATCGCATCCCTGGATAAGACCCAAAATGGACCAGCATTACTCTTTGCTCATGTGACATCAAGCTAAGAACATCTATTCTGGGAAACAACCATGAAAAATATGAACTACTTATTAAAACAACTTACTTTCAAAGGAAGAAGGGGGATTAGGGAGCACCCCAAGAGATAACTGACATTGAGAGAAGGGTTTTTGTTTCAGAGTAGATAAAACTCGAATTTGCTGCATAAGACAAGGAGGACTCCAGAGAAGGAAAACTTAAAGATGCGTGACAGAGGAAGAGACTGAGCAACACCTCTGATCAGGCAGAAGGTTTGGCTCAAAAATGCTGATTGAAGATGTTATATGAAAATGAAGCAAGGAGGCAACTTCCCCCTAAGGGAAAAAGAGAAAAAAAAAGATGCATGGTAATTCAGAGGGTGAAAGAGAGCTGAGCATTGTGCTCGCCGATGGTCTCATCTGCCCAGTAAAATGAGGATAGAGTCTACCAGTTTGGATCAGAAACCTGAGAGTCTTCCTCATTTCTGTCCCTTCCTTCACTCTCCATGTCCACCCATCACCTAGTCCCGTTGACTCTACCTCCAAAGTGTAACTACAACACAGCCATGTCTCTCCATCCCTAGTGCCACCACTGAAGTCCAAGCCACAACTGCCCCTAGGCTGGACCCCTGCAAAAGCCTTCCAGCTATTCTCCCCACTTCTTCTATTATCCCCCAATCCATCCTTCACACACCTGCCAGAGAGGGATTCCAAAAGTGAAAACTGACTCCAGCTCCCTTCATGGCTCTTTGAATAAAAATCCCTTATTTTGCCAAAACTGTCTTAGACCTTCTAGCCCAGCTCTCCTCTCCAGCCCAACCATGTGCCATTTTTCTCACCCTCTCTGTAGTCCAGTCATACTGACCTTCTTTCTATTTTTCAAATAAACCAAGTCCTTATTACTCGGGCCCTTCTCCATGCTACTTGCCCTCATGGAAATGTTAATTCATTTATTTGTCTGAGTGGAGGGTTTCTGCTCTTTTCTGAAGCCTCGAGCTAAATGTCTTCTTCTCAAACAGGACCTCAGCAACCAACTTGTCTAAGAAATACCCTAACCACTGCTCCAGAGCAGGAATTTAGCAGTGAAGAAGGTGGCCTAAGAAACCTGCCTGATCTCAAATCCCAGCTTCATCACTGGTGTGATCCCAGGTAAGTAACTTCATTGTTCTCCACTATATAATGGGAACAAAATGAAGTAGCTATTCAGAGGCTTGTTGTGCTGATGCAATAAATCAATAATGCATAAGAAACTTATAACAGTGCCTGGTCTTTATAAATGCTCAGTACCTATTTATTATCACCACAGTACCCTGTTTACTCCCCTTTAACACTTTAGTTCATAATTTTCTGTTTCATGTTTATTGTCTGGTTCACCCATTATTTCATAAGCTTTAGGAAGGCAGAGAACGAGCCCATATCTACAGGGCCTACCTATAAGAATGTCAGCTGCTCATTCAATATTAGATGAAAGGAAGAATAAAGAATGAATGAATGAATGAGTTATTACCAGACCCAAGTCAGTGTGTAAGGTCTGAAGAGAGCCCAAACTGTTTTCGAGAAAGAAGCTGAACTCATTAACCATAGTGACCCAGCTAGGTAAGTATGCCTGAGAGTCAGAGAAGAGTAGCTCCCAAGATTAAAGCTATCAGAGGCCCACTGACATGATAGTATAACAAGCAAAAAGATAAGAAGTGTGGTAGTAGCAGATGCAGCTCAGCTTTGGGTGAAGGTGAGATCAAAGGCACTTCTTTTTACCCTAATGACTATGGTAGGAGGCTAGATGAGGATGATCAGACTTGAGAAAGCCAAGAAAAAGAGAGAACCAATGTATTAGAAGAGTTATTGGTGTGAAATTCAATGCCTTGTACATCAGGTGAAGAAAGGGCAGGAAGTAAAAAGCCAAGCCAGGTGCTGAGTTCACTGAGAAAAGTAGAAGATCCCAAGGGTCACTCAATGACAGCAATGAGGACGGGAAGGAAATGACCCAAGTGGTAACCTGAGTTTCTCAAAAAGAAGGGCTGAAGAGGATCAGTAGAAAAATTACCCAAGGCAGCAATGCAGAGTGAAAAAATTGCCAGCACTCCGAGTATTGGTCTCATGAGTTAAAAGAAATAGGAGCATCCTGAAGTACAGATGAGGCATGGAAGAATCCAGAGGGATATACTAGTGAAGGGGCAGGCACAATGGGGACAGTGTTTGGGTCTTGGGCAGACCTGACCAATATCAAGGTTGAAGAGATGCTGTGACGGTGTGATCCTGAGAGTCCTAAGCTTTGCCCTCTGCTTTAAAGGGGATGGGGAATCACAGGATGATTTTTAACATAATCCACATTCCATTTCTAGTATGGGATGCCTCTGCCCCAAGGCAGAGCCACCATGAGCTTACCTAATGTCTCTCTCAACCTCAACCTCTCTCCCCATTTTCCTCTGGCCCAAGGGTAACACAAATGTCATGCTAAGTATTGACTGAAACATCCCTCCTGTAGGCCTCCTTCCCCAGCACATTATCAGGAGTGAGAGGGAAGAAACCAAGTCCATTATTTAGGAAGGAGAAAAGCACCGGAGGCTCCTGACAGCGTCATAACTAACCCCCTCGAGGAGATCACAAGCTGGAATCACTCTAAGCACATGCGGAAATTTGCCGTTTTCTCCTCCTCCCTCATGTGCACTGCCCAACGTCCTCATCAGGCCAGAGACTGCAGCCTGCACAGGCCAGATCATGGGAGAAGCCTTGGGAGAAATGCTAGCGCTCAGCCCTCCCTCACTTTGAGCACTAGGTCAGGTGAATTACTTCAAATACATGCAAGGCCTTTCTGTTTCCATGGTAACTGCTCTAAGAACCGTAACGATGTCAATCACAGAAATGGTGAAATCATAACTTGAACCCATCTTGCTGACAAAGATATCTTGAGAAGTAGCCACTGTTCAGTATCAGACTTCTGCATCTCATTTGAGAGAGAATGTTTTGTTTACGTCCAGTCAGTTATGGGAATAAGGGGAGATGGTGGTTCGTCGTCGTCCTTCTGCTTCGCTGGGTCTACCTCTGCCTGCGTCTTGCTGATACGCTTGTAACTCATTTTCCCTGCTGGAAATTACAGATGGAACAATCCATCCTTCCACCTCTCTTCCTTGCATATGTGTAAGCACTGGAAGACAAAATATTTTTTCCATGCACTTAATATAAAAAGAACGGCTTGTTCATTTTCATTATCTTGTGCCAGCTGTTTTAATTGCTTAGGGCCTGTTTTGATGAAGCAACCTCACAATGTCTGGAGATGACGTTCTAATCCGAACGTGCCGAGTGTCTTTTGCTGCCCTGAGAAACAGGACAAACATCTCGTTGACAGATTCTTACATGAACAGAGAAGTTAAGGAGTAATTCCCATTTCCTCCTGTCCTGCTCATGCAAAATCTACACTCTAGATTTTAAAATGATCTCCCACTGAGTCAAGTAGTAAAATGGCGTATTCATAACATCTAGAACCTACATGATAATCCCCACCAAAAGGTATTTTGGCATATTAACGTTGAAAATCTGTTGACTCTTTTAATTGCTTGGTTTTAATGTAAATTTTAGAACACGCTTGCCCTGCATTTTGTCTTTCCTTTATAGTGTAAAAAATTTCGAAGCAAGAACATTTCTGTGAGTTTATTAGAGCCTTCAGTTTAGATACTGAATTGTAACAAAACCAATATTTTTTACATTTTTCTTTTAATAACATTCTTTGACCCAGAGAGAACTAAAAAAATAAGCTATTTGATGTCTAAAATTGCAGAGATAAACTAACATTGTGTTCTGAAGGTGTCTTTTCAAGAGAAAAATGGAATTTAAAAAAAATGTAATCAAGTTATACAGAGCCTCTCACCCTCAGGTCATCACTTCAGATTTGTCTGAGGTTGAAGTTGCACAAAGTTACGGTGGTTGCTGGGTTCTCAGTGCCCTCTGAGAAATGAGTTGGAGGTCCTGGAGGAGGTCACTGCTTTGTAGTCACCACTCCATAATTGATATCTACGGGCTCTTCAGGGAATAACAATTCCAACCGAAGTTCTCAGATTTGGCCTAAGATTCCTCTCTAAATTGGTCCTATGCACACTTACGTTAGCAAATACAAGCTCTAAGAGAAAAAGAAGTCACTTATTTTTAGTAACTCAAGAAAGCTTTTGCTTAGTGTCCTGCCTAATTAATGCAGATGAGTGGTGACAATCCAAGAAAGATGAAGGTGAACAAGGAGGAAAAAGAAGAGGTCAGAGAGGAGCAAGAGAATGAAAATAAACTAAGCACAAAAAAAAAAAAAAGGTAAAAAAGTAAAACAGAGAAAGGAAGAGATGGGATAAAGGAGATAGCAATGGAGCAGGAGATGTGAAATGCTATCATGGCAATAAGTA
Source organism: Lyroderma lyra (assembly GCA_004026885.1). Lineage (NCBI taxonomy): Eukaryota > Metazoa > Chordata > Mammalia > Chiroptera > Megadermatidae > Lyroderma > Lyroderma lyra. Next base: position 22,091 of record PVJL010002940.1, read on the forward strand.
GAAACCTCTCCATTCCATTAGGGCTTTTATTTATTTTTATAGTCATCATTCTCCCAACAAGGATCTCTCTTGTGTAGGAATTTCAATTTTACAAATGTTAACTATGGCCAAAAATCCAGATTTAATAATGACCCTCCAAAGAAAGGAAGTCACTGGGAATGATTAATTTGCATTCCAATCAGATAGGGAAAGAAAGCATCCCTTCATCTCAGATTAGAACACCAAGGCATGAGAAGTTGTAAGAGAAGGACCTTTCCAACTGTGTGCTACAGTCCCAAGAAAGAAGTTTCATCAATGTGGGAAGAGGAAGAAGACTGGACGCGTGATTACCATTACTTCATTTGATCTCTGTGGACCACCCTGCTATCACAGAAGCAGCAATTTAAAAAGTGGTTCTTGATTTGTCTGAAATCCCCACTCTTTCGTAACTTGATATGAATAAATCAGTTTGGGGCAACAACAGTTCTTGCATTACCTATTGATATGGCCAAACAAAAGAGCCCCTTGCTATAGGAACTTCTCGTCCCCTCTTCTCTAGTTCCCCAGCTCCCCAATTTTACTTTTTCCCTAGTTCCTAGTCTTAATCACTTTCTTAATTAGTTTTTTCTGGTCCCTAATCTTAAATAATAGATTGTTTCATAGAATGTTCCTTACCCCTGCTTTAGATAATTACCCTGAAACTTGTGATTCATGCTCCTCTACTTGCTGCTTGTAATCACTGTGGCCCTGCATTCTGCCCAAGCTTTTCTGTACCTAGCTCCCAGATAGATAATGCTACCTGAATGACCAGTTAGCCAGAGGAAACGATCGCAGGCCATGAAACTGAATGGACTGTCCATCACGTAGCCACCTTGGGTCAGTGGCTTTGGCCACTAGTCACACCATTCCTCTGCCTTATCCGAATCCTGTTTCTTGGGTCAATGCTTTTAAATCTGCTAACTAAAGTTACCTTTCCTCATCTAGAGGCCATCAAGTTACAATACCCCAGCAAGGCTTCTAGCCCATCCCAACCAGAGAAGTCAACAGGGTCTCTCAGGTGGATCCTGAGACCACTTCCTCTCAGTTAGACCAGATAAGGTGAGAGTTCCATGAATCCCCAATAGGTAGGGTCAATAACCACATTCAGCAGGAAGTCAATACAGAGGAAGAGACCTCCTGTCCCTCAAATCCATAAAGATTTATGGGGATCATGTCTCAAGAGAAAAGCGAGGTAAGCAGACAGGACAGTGAGAACTCAGGACCCCTCCCACAGAACCCACCTTGTCGGAATAGTCACCACCCTGACACTGCCCTTTTATTAGTAGTCCCCACCCTAAGTTAGGCAACCACAGGAGGAACTTGCAGGTAAAAATTAACTGACACAAGGAAGTTACAGGGTATAAGATGCCCACTGGTTTAAACTGGCCACCAGCACCTGCACAGTAAGGGTCACAGTGACCTTCAGTTCACCTTAGCCTCATTACACCATCATTATAATATCATGAATATGCCCAGAAGTTCATTATTATCTTTATAACAGACTGAATTCTGGGAAGGAAGATGTGCAGTCTAAGAAAGATGACGTAATTCCTCCTGTCAATCAAAAATGCCAATCAAAAGGCCTCACGCCCAGAGAGGTATACCCCTTCTAAAAAACAAAGAAAAAAAACTACCAAAGCCTTGTTTGTTGGGGCTCTTGAGCCACTCTTTTGCTCAAGCCCATTCCTACTTCTCCGGAGTGTACTTCTGCTTCTAATAAACTACTCTTTCACCACTGTATTTCCGTGTCTCATTCAATTCTTCGTTTTGGACACCAAGAACCTGGAATATGTGCCAAGAAGAGCCTGTTCTCCGGTGACACTACCACAAAAAGTTACAGAAAACAAATAGACATATTTTAGGCTATGAACCATATAAATCACTTACAGAGAAATGAAAATCAGATAAAAACTTATATAAAGAAATAATAAACAATGTTCTGAAGGTGATAGAAACATGGAGTGATGACAGAGCACGGGATTTGGCCTTTGTAATGTCAATAATGCAGGAGGGAACCTTTCTTCCTCTGTCCTTATCACTGTGCAGGAGTCTCCTCCCCTCCCTATGAGTCAGGCCTGGCAGGTGGGCCTGCAGTAAACTCTTCTAGTTTCTTTTAATCATGTGACTCACTGTGGAACTAATTTTGTTGGTGATAGTCTGTGATGCTATGCACCATAGTTTTATCAGAGAGTGGGGTCAACGCATTCAAGAAGTCACTATTAACTGACATGTCTCTTCTTTGCTGCTTCTCCTTGAACTCAACTGTGTTTACGTGGACTGTGCTTTACTTGCACTTCCAGACTCCAGAAAGAAGGTAAGCAGAGTCCCTGAACAAGGACTCTGAACAGTATGGAGGAAGCTAACCACATCCCAGCTTCTCCACCTACTTGCAATTAGATAGGTAAATTAAGTTCCTTCAACCGGACATATCCAACTATTCTCCATACTAGTTAGGAAACAGGAGACCTTCCTCATTCTCCAATTTAGTTGTTTGAGAATCGTGCATTTGATAAGTATGGATGAAGGTTTACTTGACATTTGCATGACACCACTAATAAAACTGACACTTAGATTTTCTTTTTGTTTCTCATTAAGGAGAAATAATATGTAAATGGCACCTTAGTCCTTTAACAACAAAATAATAAAAATTGTCACTTATTCAGTACTTATTATGTATCTGTTTCTGCATTACATGTTTTAAACATGTGCTTCTCACTCTAACAATTCTGTAAAGTAGGTGTTATTATCCCCATCTTTATATGCCACTTAAGTTTTGGCTCTGAAATCCTTCATTTCAATAAATAATAAACATCTTCCAAACATTCCTAATTATTTTTCTCAAAGAATTACTATAGGACTTCTGATCAATTGAAGATTCAGCAGATGTGTCTTGCCATTTCTCCCTCCCAAAACAACATCACCACGATACAAAAATACAAAAAGACGTAACATCCAATGACAAGAGAATGGGAAAGAAGGGGATGGCAACAAAATTTTGGAAAGTAGAAGCAGATGTAAAGGTAGCAACTGATTTATCAGAGTCGTGAAAGTTGAATCCTAAACCAACTTTGAGGGTAGCCCAGAAACAAGCCTATGCATGTGGAAGAATGCAAAGCAGCTCAGGAATTTATGGCTCAATGTACTTTTCAAAGTTGGGGTACAGATGGGACTGAAGAGGCAGATTTAGCTGGATGTCTGAATGAGAATTTGCAGCTGGGTGACCTCTCCTCCTACCCCAAGAGAAGACTAGATGAATACTGCTAGAAAGAGGCTGAACCCGAGACTGTGGTCTTGGGGTCACTGCTGGGGAACAGAGCTGAAGGGTGAGGATTTCATACTGAAAACTGGAGGAATAGCTAGAGGTCTACATACTGAATGCTAAGAACATTGACCTCCCCACCCAGCTCAGCCATAAGAATGCTGGAAGCCACGCAGATATTCTCCAGGAGGGAGACTGGAGGAGTCACCGCTGGGGAAAGTGGTCAGCCCAATAAAAAGGGCTGATACTTGATTTAGTCCTTGCAAGGCCCTGCCAGATCATTCTATAGTGAAACCCCTCAGTTAACAATTCTGTCCCTGTTTCCAGAATGTTCATTTCCCTAAATTTGTAGTGTCATGCGCTTTAAACCAACAGCCTCACATCACCAAATACTTGAGGGAAAGTTTCTAATGTGCAAGAGATCAAAATAACAAAAAGTAAAAGGATCTCAGAAGAAAGAAAAATAATGCAGGAAACAGAAGAAAACATCTCCAAAAAAATCACCTCTCCATAGAAGAGAATATTGTAAGGATAAAGCAAGAATATGCATCTGTTTGTTTTTTTTTAATAGATTTAATGTGCATAAAATGAAAGCTTTCAAAATTAAAAACAAGTGAACAGAAAGAAACTAACAGAAGAGTTAGAAGATAAAATCGTGAAAATCTCTCAGAAAGTTTAAAAAAAGAAAAAGAAATGAAAACTAGGATGGGAAGAAGATAGGAAAATTAGAGTCACAGTTTGGGAGTTTTAGAAAAGAGATTTTTAAAAACCAGAGGAGAGAAAATTCAGGATCATTCTTCACTTCTCTTGAAGAATAGTACAGCTGACTGTAGCCAAATACATTGTTCTGTCCCATAGAATCGCCTCCCTTCATTTCATCCTATCTCCATCCCCAGTTTTTGCTGATATAACCACATCTCTATTCCTGGCTTCTGCTGAAATGGCTGATTAAATTCATTGTTCATAGTGATCTCCTTATCAAATGGCTGTTCAAGCCTTTTCAGAACAAGCTTTCTCATTTTTGCAATATGTATAGGCTTAGAATTTTCTCAATCTTCAAGTTCTGGTTCCTTTGACTTAACGATGTCTTCTTCAACTCATCTCTCTTCTCTCACATTGTTCTATAGCACAAGAACTCAGGATGCATCTTCAACATTTTGCTTAGAAATCTTCTCAGCTAAATATCTCATTTCATATCTCACAAGTTCTACCTTCTACAAATCTCTAGGATGCAAGATTTTGCTACTTTATAATAAGGACTGCCTTTCCTCCCATTTCCAATACAGTGTTCCTCGTTTCCATTTGAGACCTCACCAGAATGACCTTTAACATTCATGTTTCTATCAATATTCTATTTGTGATTGTTTATGTATTCTCTAAGAAGGTAGAGGGTTCCCCCCAGCTCTCCTCTTTTCTGAGTTCATACCAGAATTACTTTTAATGTCCATATTTCACCAACACTCCCTTCCTGGCAATCTAGACATTTTCTAACATGCATCTCAAAACTCTTCCAGCCTCTACCCATCACTGAGTTCCAAAGCCACTTCCACATTTTTAAGTATTTGTTACAGCAGCACGCCACCTCTAAATACCAAGATCTGCCTTAGTCTGCTTACGCTAACATAACAAAATACCACCAACTAGATGGTTTCAACAACAGAAATCTATTTCCTCACAGTTCTGGAGGGTAAAAGTCCCAGATGTGGCAGGGTCGGTGTCTGATTGAGATCTCTTTTCATGGCTTGCATTTGTACACCTTCTAACTGTGTCCTCACATGGCAGAAAATATAAATATAAATTAGATGACAGATTATCTAAAGAATCTGAATATAAAGGGAAGAAGTACATTCATTTGACAAAGAGTTTAGAGATAAATTAGTGATATGTACACAGAAAACTGATTAAACATCAAAGAAGTTTGGATCATTATTAACTCCAGAGAAGTGAAAAACACTGTACCTCCCCCCTCTCCCCAAAATAAAATATAATCATAATACACTATCTGACTCAGATGTAATGTTTATTTAGTCATATAATTATATAAACACTTTTTGCATATGTTTGAAGTACATCATGTATGAGTCCTTTTCAAGTGTATATTGTCTTATTTGCATATATTTTTAATTTATACAAGTTGTATTTTGCTAAATATCTTGTTTTTCATACTTTTTTTCTCTCAGCACTGATCTTCAGATTTATCCGTGTTGCTACACATGAATCTAATTCATCTCTTCTAATTTACAAGTATTTCTTAATATGCATCCACCATATGTACTTAATCTGGTCCCTTATCCATCAACAACTAGATTGTCTCCAACTTCCTGGGACCACAAATCAATCAAGTAGAATTTCTGTAAGATTTCCATCCCAGAGTGTGACAGAGCTGACCAACCAATGTCAGTAGTGGCAACGTGCTCTCCAGAATTGCAGCCCATTCCACATTCTCACCAGCGGTACTCTGCAGCGCTTGCATTGCCACACACCTGCCAACCCTGAGCACCACCCAGTTTTCCACACATAGCCAGTCTGGAAGGAATGAAGTAATATTCTGACGTTTTCATTTTTCTAGTCACCAATGGGTTCTGGGCATCTCTTCATCTGCTTAACTATGTGGGTTTTTGAACTATTAGTACCTGTTCAAAACTTTGCCTAAGTTTTACTAGTTTTATTATCTTTCTTTTTTCTTTCGATTTGCAGAAATTTCTGATTTACATTCCAGAACTTGGTCTCTTCTAAGTTAGAAAACTAAGCAAACAAGAACACAAGACTATTAGTGACATGAAAACCAAAAGTTGTACAGGAAAGGAAACTTAATCAAACTCATCACGTGGCTCAGACATAAATAACATTGACAGAGTCATAATAATGTAAACACAGAATCTCAATCTAACAAAAAATTATTACCAGAATGATGGGAGGAGTAAAAGTGTGCGGAAGGAAGACATGAAGTGGATAGGAGCTAAATCCTCATCTTTTAGGTTAGGAAGAAACAGATAACTCTTAAAGCTTGAATTGTGTCCCCCTAAAAATATATCTTGAAGCACTAACTCCCCATACTCCAGAATGTGACCTTATTTGAAAATATGGTCTTTACAGAGGTAGTAATCAAGTCAAAATGAAGGTAATGACTCTAATCCAATATGATGCTGTTCTTATTAAAAGGGGAAATTGGAAACAGAGAGAAGACTCATAAAGACACAGAGCAGATGTCCTGTGAAGATGAAGGCAGAGACAGGGGTGATGCATCTACAAGCCAAGGAGCACCTGAGATGGCCAGCAAACCATCATCAACTAAAAGAGGCCTGGAGGAGTGGCTCCTTCACAGCCCTCAGGAGGAACACTTCCATCTGACTTCTAGCCTCCAGACTGCAAGACAATACATTCCTGGTGTTTAAGTAACCAAATGTGTGGCACTTTGTTATAGCAGCCCTAGGAAATTAATGTGATAGCTTAATAAATCAATAAATAAAAAACAGGAGTATATACATGACATTCTAAACATGGAGACAACCATATTGACATAAGTGGCTGCCTCTAGGAAGTGGGAATAAGGATGGGGGAGGCGTGACTTACAATGCTGTTTTCCACTGTAAGTCATGTAGAGCTACTTGACTCTTTAAACTATGTGTACTTAAAACTTTCATAAAAATACATCTTTAAAAAAGCAACCTTGCCATGTTTTAAGCCTCTGCAGCATCTTAGGGAAGATAACTTCCATAGTTTTACTGCTTTCACAGAATCAAAGAAATTTTTGGTTTTTTTTTTGGTTTTTTTGTTTTTGGTATAGTGAGAAAATGCTGGTCTTTAAGTTTCAAAGTACATTATTGTATGGCTTCATTGCCTTGTATATTTTTGCACAAGTCTTGGACTGGGACCTACATTCCAGTTGTTATTAACCGGCAAAAGCATTTGCTTTTCAAGGGCTTGGATAGGGAGCAGCAGAGTATTATCAAAAGAATACAAGCATTAGAGGGAGACAGAAATGGGTCGGAGTCCAAATGCCCAGCTTACTAAATTGTATGGCTTGAGGCAAGTCAATTTCAATCTCAGTATCTCATTTTTTTCATCTGTACAACTGGATAATAAGACAGTACTTGATGGAAATGAAGTTTGAGCTTTAGCACAATGCCAGGCTCATGATAATCACTTGATACGCAGTAGCCACATGGTCACCATATCAGTATTAAGAAGCTTTTCCATTCTTTGCAACTGTATCTTCAGTCACCACTTTGAAATTCTCCTTTCTCTTCCTCTCTTCTTCATCTTGATTCACGTCATTAGGCGATTTTGCTCACTGGTTACATCATGATGTAGAACAAAATCCCCAGGTTTAAGTCCTACATCTGCAACCTATTTGAGCTCCGGCAAGTCACTAAAATATTCTTTGCCTCAGGTTCCTCATCTATAAAGTAGGTTAAATAATATCTACTGTGATGACTGAATGAAATAATACGTACGTAAGCGCCTGGTACGATAGGCAGAGTGTAGATGTGCACTTTGTGGTGGCACCGGGCAAGCTGACAAACAAGCCCGTTTCCCAACATGCAAAATTAAGTGATGTCATATAAACACAACACCCCACACATTCTAGCTGTCTCACAGAAACATTTAGTGAACATTTAAGAGCCATCACTACTCTTCAAGAGGATATTTGAGAGATGTATTGTAACTATATGGGATAGCCACAAATTTCCAACACTTTTGCTTCCTAAAATGCCAAAGAATTAGATTTTCAGAGTGCTTCAAGTAGAGAAAACTATCCAGGTTATACTAATTTAATCAATTTCCAATAAAATTAGGGGCTTCGCATCATTTGATGGTCCTATACAAATGCAAGGTACTATGAGCAAGCTGTAATATTTAAGAAATTTGTAGTAAACTTTAAAACAAGTACATTTTTGGTGGTTACAAGTTATTACCCATGTTTCAAAAACAATGTAACTTACAAAACTTCAAATTTATAAAACAGCTAAAACTGTCATCACAAAAAGAGTTTGATATCTCTATGAATTTCATCAAATGTTGATCTTCCCAAACAACTTTTAAATGATCTGATTTACAGAAATCTGCTTTGCACATAAATCTTTAGGAGCATAGCCACTGCCCAAATGAGGAGCACTCCCAGTTAGAACAAGATTCCCCCTGCTTTGGTCCCCATTGTCAAAGAGAGTAGGGGCCGAGTGTAAATCACCATGCCCCTGCCAGATTAGTTATGTTCCGTCTCATCCTCATCACTGCTGTGGTGTACTGTCAGGGGGAAGACGTAGGGCTCTCTAAACAGTTGAGTTCAGCAATCTTCTGAAATGCTGACACAGCTCCCTTGGCTAAATGAATGCAGTATTTCTGTGACAACCTTCCATAATCCAAGGAGCAGCCCTCTTAGGTCAGCAGAGGTGACAGTGGTTTCCTGTCAACCTGGAGAGATCACTCCAAGTTTTCATTCACAGCTGGGAAGACTCTCCCCCCATGTTCATCTAAATAAAAGCCATCCCTAGCACAAAGCACTAAAAGGAATCACTGCAATCTATGTTCTCTTGCCATTCCCCATGACTGGCACTACACCCCAAACATGGGCTTGACTGATAATATGATGTGTTAGCCATTCGAGGACACTCAAATTTGTTTTGAATGTTGTTATGCATGGGACTGAACTTAACCTTATATTGGCCCATTATAATAATAATGAAAGATATGGACAGTCTTTTTTAGTTTACAAAAGCACCTTGACATACTTCACATCTTTTGTTCTTTCCAGAAATTACATAGGATTGCCATCCTCGTGGTGCACATAAGAAAGTAAGCTTTGGCTCACAGTCCATCTTGTTGCTGCTGGTCCTCTCTAAATGCTGCATCTAGATTAGTCAACACCTTTCATTCGAAGTGAGCAGAGCAGGAGCTCTTGAAAGTCCCCTAATGTCCCAGTCTAGTGTTGATATGGCCTTAGACTTAGAATCTATCAGGAGCTCTCAGAGGAAATTGGGAGCACCTGTCCATCACCATTTTGTGCTGCATTTTTATCAACTTGGCTTTTTGTAGCACAAAAGATATAGATGGATTTTGAGGAAATTTTGTTCTCCACTCACAGATCTCGAAATTTATATTGTTTTGTTTGTGATTTGTTTTAACATCTTGAAGACCAATGTGCCTACAATGTGCTATCAATTTAGAGATAAACAACAGTCCCTGTCATCAGGGGGCTGCACTGTGAGGTGACAGGCAGGAAACAACCAATTGCAATACAACAAATGCAACATGAATGGTATGACCCAACCTCCTTGGTGATGAAGAGTAAGGAAAAAGTATTACTCATTGTGAGTGGCAGAGCTGACGTTATCGAAATAGTGCTATCTGAGCTGGGCTTCAAACATTGTGTAGGAGTCTACCAGGAAAACAGGGAAGGAGAGGGCATCCCAGGCAGAGGCATGACTGCAGCATATAGGGAAGCTGGATATAGTGGAAGGCATGATGCGAAATAAGATAACTAATGGTGGGAGTGGAGGGAATGACTGCAAAAACTCTTCAATGACAATGAGATTTGTGTAGCACCTCATGATCTACATAGCAGTTTCACCTTCGCTTTCACTGCTTGACATTTATATTAACCCTGTAGAGTTGTTACTATTTTCCACCCTTTGCAGAAGGGAAGAGAGGTTAGGTCTAAGACCTCACAGTTGGAGCTAGAAACTTTGTAGTCTTTGGCCTCCCAATTCCATACTCTTCCTAACTCTTCAAAAACAATCAAGATGGCCATGGGGAGATTGGAAAGCACAGGAAAGAAACTGGGGGAAGATCTCTCCAAAATGTGCCACTTTAATTGAATCTATACCCTTAGTTTTTGGTGCTTTGCACAGAGTAAGGGGTCTACAGCCATCCACCATAAGCAGCTCTGCTCAGGCCTTTCTCGAAAGTTCTCCCTGTACCCATGGTTCCTCTTTGAAGCGTGTTAACAACCAGCTTGTTCGCTCTCCGCTCCTCCCCCCCGCTGCTGCATGCCCCAGAGGGCATTTCACAATGGATGCCTGCTTTTCTCCCACTTGTCAGTAACATATTTTTCAAATTAGCACTTGGTAGCTTTGAGGGAAACCCAGGCTTTGTAGGGAAGAGAGTGAGGCCAACCAAAAGAGGGGTGTGTGTGTGCTTTTTTTCTCAGCTTGTTATAAATTTGCAATACAAGCAAAGAAAAATAAACACCCAGATTCTGCAACTGATATAGAAGTTCCCTGGCTTGATGTGGTACCAAAGCCTGGTCTTCCCCCAGATCCTCTGCTATTTACAAGTGGGGAGTTGTTTCTTGTTCTGAGGAGGTGTGGCACAGCCTCCTTTCCCACCCTCCCCACTGTCTTCCTTACCATGGGTCCCTGTGGATGGAGGAGAGGTGGATGGACAACGGATGAATACAAGGGTCAGCCCAGGAAACCCAGGGACTCCATCCTCCCCAGGAAGCCACATCAGTTCCTGGTTTGCCTGCTTCAGAAGCTGCACTTTTAACTCAGTGGATGCCTCCCTGATCCTGTCAGAGGGTGGGGAACTCAGAGAGGCCCAGCTGATTTTCGTTAGCAAATGGGACAAGCTGGGTTCCTGCCAAGACCTTCTGGCTGGCCTCTCTCCTGCCCCTTATGAGGACTGTTCCCATCTTGTCTAAGGCCTAAAGAGAGCAGAAGGGCCAAAGGAAAGTTCTCTCTGAGAAGAAGCTGGGACTAGATCAAGAGAAGTGATTTCTTCATTGTGATTAGGGAGGTTGCGTTCAGGGTCCAGTAGGGTAGACGGATAGAGATTTTGTAGTCAAGGGACCCTGTTTGAATCCTGACTCAGGCAATCGCCAACAACGTCCTTGGGCAAGTCCTTTAACCTCTTTGAACTCCAGTTTCCTCCTCCTCAAAATGGGGATAATGCCTTCGGAGCTGTGGAAACTGTGATATTTGTGAATGTGCTTTAACTGCTTAATACTTTGTGAATTCTAGTTGTTATTAGCGTAGGAAAATGTTCTCTCTTATAAACCCCCCAGTTGACAACAGAAGATCTGGTTTGCAGGCCCTCCCAGATTCTCTGGTTCCAACATTTACTGGCTATGTTGTTGTAAACCAACCCCTTATCCTATCTGAGCCTCGGTTTCCTGCAATAAAAATATTAAAAAAGAAAGTCACCTCAGAGCACTGATCTGTTGTGAGAATCAAGTGAGACTAAACATCAGGAAGTACTCTGACAACTGCAAAATGCTAGACAAGTATTAGTTGTTAATATTATTAACCAGCAGCCTAAAGGCCTGAGCTCTGGTGCCAGCTTTGCATGTGTCTGCACCCTCAGTGCTTTCCCAGTTGAATTTATCACATTCTCCTACAAGCTGTCTTTTCCCCTGACAATGACTTAATTCCTTCCTCAATAACCAAGTTCCCTGAGTGGAGCCCAAGAATCCATGGGGAAAATAAATCTACTTCTGTCTTTGAGGAACTTACACTAGGCAAGGCAGAGAATAAATAACCAAGAAAGCTGAAGGAAGATAAAGTAAAATGGTAAGGATATGGATCTTGACATCGGAAGGTTTGTTTCTGATGCTCAGTGCTTGCTGAGTGATCCTGGGTGAGTTTTGTGGCTTCCTTGAGTTTTAGTTTCTTTTTCTGTAAAATGGGTCTGATAATAATACCTGCCCATGCACTTGTAGTGAGGAGTAAATGAAATCATGTCTACTCATGGTGTTGCATAAATGTTAACATTATCTTGAAGGAAATGACAGTAAGGATAGTTCCACCTACCACCTACTGTGTGTCAGGCACTGAGGACAGTAATCTATATATGTTGTCTTCACACTGTGAGATGGGCATTATCTCCATTTTACAGATGAGGAAACTCAGGAAGGTTAGGAAAGTAAGTTGTGGAGGAAGTGCTGGAACCCAGGTTTATCTGATTCCAAAGCTCATGTTCTTTCTGATAGCCATCTGATTTCTGTCTATAAACTGATATCAGCAATAATACAATGTCTCAGTATTCACTTAGTAGCATGAAAGGAGGATCCTAAGGTGCTTTCTGTTCATAGACTTTCAATACATCTCTTCTCACATAAATTGCCATAGAAGCAGACCCGGAAGCAAGGATTTGAGTGCAAGTAGCTTATTGGACAGTGATCCCAGAAAACACCAGTAGGTGGGGTAGAGACATGAGATAGTCACAGAAGAGTTTATTGGCAAACAAGGAGTTTGATTCCATGGAAAACTCTGGGGATGCTGTGAAGGAATTGGAATTTGTACAGACAGACTCCTGTCCGGCATTAATCTTTTAGTACCTCTGCCCTGCTGTGCAGCAGAGTAGCCCAACACACACACACACGTGCACACACACACACACACACACAGAGACAGAGAAACAGAGAGAGACAGAGAGAGAGAAAGAGAGAGAGAACTCCCAAGCAAGAGATGCAGATGCTGGAAACCACAACATCACCAAGTAATTGAATGAACAAGCGTATGCTGGTGGTGATGAGTAAGAATGGGTGTTAAGGGTTGGGGGTGGGGTGAAAGGTCGTGGGTAGATGGTTGGATAAAGGAAAAATAGAACATAAAGAAAGGTCAGGAAATTTACCCAAGTACTTACTGGCTTGAGGATTTAACAAACTCTAATCTTTCTTATCGCGTGGTATCATATACATTAAGAGACTTGAGGCAGACCAGATTAGTATTTCAACTTTTCATTCCCTGTCCAATAACAAGATTATAAATCTTCACCCTTTGCATGTAACATTGCAGTACCTCCCACTTTGGGTAGAGTGTGCCTCCTCCCACTTTGACTCTGGGCTTAACTTGCTTTAGTCAATGGGATGGTAGCAGATATGACACAAGCAAAGACTTGAAATGGGGTTGCTTATTGGGGTTTGTACTCCTACACCTTATGCAACAGTGGTCCTCCTGGCTGCAACAGAAAGGTGAGCTACTCTAACCAAGCCCAGTCTAGATCAGCTAACCCCAGCCATTCACAAAGTGCACCCAACTCAAGCACCCAGCTGAGTCAAGCCTAGAATAAATGAGTTGACCCACAAACACATGAGCTGAAAAAAACAATGTTTAGTGTTGTATAATGCTGAGCTTTTTGTAGTTATTGAATGCTTTGAAGCCCAAGAAAACGGCTGCAAAAGCTGTACTTCTTTCTTCTATTCTAGCACCAAATGTTCATTCAAAAACATTAGGTCAGCAAACATTTTACAGGTGGCTGCTTTAATATTTAACAAATAAATAATTGCAAGTTATTTATTTGTTTACTAGTCATTTCCCATCCCTTTACTGAACTGTGAGCTTCATGAAGTCAGGAACTTAGTCTATGTTGTTATTCATCCCTATATCCCAAGTGCCTATCACAGCATTTGTCATAAAGTGGTTGTTCAATAAATATTTGTGGTTTTTTTAAATTTATTTTTATTGTTGGATTTATTGGGGGTGACATCTGTTAGCAAGGATTACATAGGTTTCAGGCATACAATTCCACAGTGCATTGTCAACTTGTTGTAGAATAAGTTCACCACCTAATGTGACTTCTCGTTCCATCACCCTGTATCTAGCTTACCCTACCTCCTCTCCTACCCCCTCCCCTTTCTCCCCTCCCTAACCTACTCATCCCCAAATAAACATTAAACAAATACTGGGTTATTTGTTTGTTTGTTCACTTCTTTTTTCTTTGTTGCTTTCAGTTTTATGTTCCGTATATGAGTGAAAGTCATACAGTTTTTGGTTTTTTCTGTCTGGCTTATTTCACTAAGCATGATGATCTCCAGGTCCATCCATCAATAAATATTTGTTGACTGCATGTTTATCAGCTATTGTAGTACATACTGTATACATTCAGAGTGGGATTCTAGTTACACTCAAGTTATTGGAAGAGACGAACATATGTAAACAACTATAACTGAGACCTCCTACCATTATATTATGGAAGCATAGTAATTCTAACTGGAGAAATAATGGAAGATTACTGAAATAACAGCACTGGTGACACTATTTGTTGACCCAGGATGAGTAGAGATTTTCCTGATGGAGGTGAGAAGAGAAGGCATTTCAACTAGAAGAAACTGCATGAACAAAGGTACAGAGATGTAAAAGACCACCCAGAGTGACCGACACACAGCATGTGTGTGCAGGGGAACAACAGGTGGTGCCCAATTGCGAAGAACCATAAATGACATGCTACAAATTTTGCACTTTGTCCTCTACAATATGGTCAACTGTAGAAGATTTTTAATCTCATCATTAACATAATCGTCTTTCACAAAGCTCTTTAGATAACCATGTAGAAGAACAATCAGATTTGCTATATCTTCTAAAGAAATTTGCCTCCTGTTGCTGTCCTTCCTTGAGTCTTCCTTATCCCAGTAGATAAATGAACACCATAAGCTCAGAAATCCAAGTTACATATGCCCCCTTAAGTCTCCTCCCTTTCCTTCCCTTGACCCCTACACCCTAAGTTTTCTACACCCCCACACAAACAACTAGTATACAGGCTACACGCCCAAGTGACATGTGACACCTATACAAAAAAACAGCCCTATTGAAATCAATCAGAAACACAACTTGGACTACCAGTAGGAGTGCACACATTTGGGGATCTTCCAGCACAGCTAAGATTGAGAAACCTTAAAGGTGGATGAGGTGATCCTAATCTGCGAGACACTAAGGGGAAATATCCATATGTAGAAGGCATAGGAGTAGGAATCTCTCACACTGGGCATCTGTTTCCTGACTTTTGAATCCCCTGCAGTGTTAGGATTTAGCACATGCTCAAGAATGTGAAATCCATAAATCATAAATACGAGAGCCTGGTTAAAGTTATATGTGGTGGGAAAAAAAACTGTTATATAATCAACAGCAATATCATCCATATTTACTACACTTCTCATCATTATGGCAATACCAATAGTATTACATGTGGTCACGGACTTTCAGCTTAATAACCAGACTCCCTCTTACTTATGCAGCATATCTGTGATCCACCCCACCTTGGGAGATAAAGTACTATGAAGTGAGCACAGATAACACGTGTGGAACAGTTTGTTTTTCGTATTGTAGTAGTTCACAGTATCAGAGAATCAGGCAGTTGTGTAAAAATTATCTTGCTTCACTCTATATCATTAGCAGCTGATAAAAGACCAATATCCACTGGTATTTGGACCAGAATATGCTCACAACAATGTAGTTCCAGTTCTAGGTATGTGAAAGGATCTATCTATATACCCAGAAGACAATAAAGTCAAAGCCAATCTATTCACTGTGCCCATGCAAATATGTGTCTAGAGATATTTCCTTATTTTCAGATGAACAAAAGATAAATCCAATATAGAGTATATGAAATAAAATTGTAGTCAGAAAGGATAGCATCATCCTGATATTCAAAGAAGATGCAATATCCTTGAAAGTCATTATATGAACCAAAAGGGGTTTTATATTACAATGGCTTTCCAATAGAATTTAGGATGGTATGCCTTCTAAAAAACAAAAACCATGATCATAATAATAAAGAAATGAAAAGACTTTTAAAAAGACCAGAAAGGGAAGTAAAGCTATAATAGGATGAGGTGCAAGATAATTAGCTGAGATTAAATCAGAAGCCAAAAAAATTAATAACAGAAATGATATTGACAAGGTGGGCAGAAGGGTGGGTGTGAGCAGGAGGGAGGGGTTGTCCTGGTCCATTATCAGCTGCCTCTAAATTAAGATAAAGAGAAGGAATGCAGGAAGGAGAGCTTGCCTGTAAGGAGGACCATTAACAGATGCCCTGAATCTAGGAGTGTAAGTCCTGGCCCATTCAGCTATTCTCAAATCGAAAGGGAAAAAGCTCCACCTCTTCAACCATAGGCCCCACTTCCCCAAATCATATTATTGTGTAGCTTTGGCCCTCTCCAGAGGATCATGAAGAAAAGAAAAGGGGAGGAGCTCCCACCCAGAGATACAAAAACTCCCAAACAATAGAAGCTGGGTGGAGGAAGGGGGCTGCTTCCTGCTCCTGGGTTAGCCCCCTCCACCATCTACCACTGTACTTTTTAACTTTTAACTTTTCTATCATAAACTTTAACTTTTCTATATTTTCACAAACTCTTTCTTGACTGAATTCTTTCCTTCAAGAGACAAAGAACCAAGGGAAAATCATCATTTCACAGTAACAATATCTCTATTAGAAATAGAATGATCACTGTGAAAAATAAAGACACATATAAAGGAAAAACTGTGGTCTCTAAGAGCTCAAAAAAGAGCCAAAAATTTTAATTAAGTAAATTTAAAAAATGTATTTATACAAAAAAAAATTTAAAAGATGCAATTTAAAAATAATAATAATTCCAGGACTCTTTAGTAAGAAAAAATAATCAAAGACATAACTAAAGAAAACTTCCCAGAGCTTAAAAAATTTTTTTTTTTTTTTTTTTTAACATTTGGTGCAGAAAATTTAAGGGAAAAAAAGCCTAAACCTAGGTATCTGGAATTTTTTTATTGTATAGTTAAAGAAAAAAGTCCCAAAAACATCCAAAAGAAAAAAAAATAATTCCTTTGAAATAAACAAAATTCAAATGGCCTCAAATTTTTTACTCTAGAACACCAAAACGCCAGAAGATAATAAAGCAATGTCCACAAAGATATGAGGGGAAAATATTGTAATATGAGTATTTTGAACCCAGGGAAATCATTCTTCATTTGAGACTCTTATGCCATGTTCTGTGTAATACTGGAAAAGTCTCTTAATTCATCACCTTTCCACCCATCTCTCTCTACCTCAATTCTATCTTCCATACCTTTTGCTTTGATCCTGCTTCCTTGCTAAAAACCTTTCAGAGCTGTATGATTTTAAAAAGTGTTATGAAATGTTAACGATAAAAGGGTATCACACTGACTGGGCCTTCCTGAGTCTCTTCCAGTTTCTTTGAGTGCCAGCAGTGGTTGTCTGCCTATCATCCACAGTGACATACATATAAGGAATGGAAACACCCAAGTGGGAGCTTACCAAGTCTCTTATGTCTCTCTACCCTGTCACTCTGAGACTTTACATGGTTTCAGGGTTACATGGTTTCACATCTGAATTTGATGTCTAGGTCGTGAGTACAGTGTCGTATTCTGTGTGCAGAGTCCCAGGGTTATACTGTCCATAAGTTATATTAATTTTATGGCACTTGTATTGCAACAAGGTAATGATGACTAGTTTATGATCAGGCCCCTCAGACATACCTCCTGTTTGACAAGACTTAGGGAGAACTGAGCACAGTGTCGATGAAAAGACAAGACATTTTCACAGGAGTCACTCTCCTTATCCAAGAATATACAACATGCTATGTTCTTTCATTTATCCAAGTATTCCTTATATTACTCTGTATAATTAGTTAAATAGTTCCTTCACACTTTAAAATTGTTGCTACTTTCATTGCTTTGGTTGCAATCTTAAGTTAGATGGCTTCTCTATTATATTGCCTAATATTTTGTTATACAGAGAAAATCTATTAATTTTTATACATTCATCTCCTATGAGGTCGGACAATTCATTTCATGAACTCATACTAGAAAAAGTGCTACATATCTCATTGCTGATTATCACTACAGTCACCTTCGAAGTACTCCCCTTGGGAAGCTATGCACCAACATCAGTGCATAGTCCACCCTACAAAGCAATTTTGGTATTCTTTTCCTGGAATGGCCTTCAAAGTTGTCATCATGCCAAAATCTGACAATTAAGTCTGTGAACTTGCCACTGTGCACTTACATTTGCAGCACTGTACAAACAACTTGGTAAGGTGTAACGAGTTGTTTAGCTCTTTGTCTTTTTACCTAGTGTTATGATGTATTATATTAATTAATTTCCTTCTGTCCTGGAATTAATTTTAAAAAAAATTACCTTCATATTCCCAGAATAAACCATACTTAGTCATGATGATGATTCTTTTGATGTATTATTGTATTCAGTTCACTACCATGTTTTTAGGACTTTTGTATCAATTGATTAGTGACAATGGTCTACAGTTTTCTACCAGTATTAAGCTGCTCCAAAAATTTCACAGCATATATTCATGTGGTGCACTTACTACATTGGAGAATTAAATGTAATATTATAGGAATCCCCATCTCTACATAGTTCACTTCTTTAATGAGGACACTAATCACTGCAAATTTTCCCAAAGCAGACTACTGCTTTGAATTTACTTTCTTAACAGAATGGAAAAACTCCAGGTGTTGTCATTGTAAGCCCCATAAGTAAGATAGTGAATACTTCCTAGGATTAATAACAAAGCTAGAAGACAAAACCCATAAACCAAGGGTAAATGAGTATACTAGACCACAGCCAGTCTTTCCATGGGCTCTGACACTGCCATCATTGGACCCCCAGCACCACTCCCACCATTTCAGGACATTCTTTCTGAACTGCCTCTAGAGCTTCTTTGCTTCATTCATTCAAATTTCAAATCTCAGGGTAACTATTTGCACATGGCCTAGTCTCTGAGCTCCAAAAGAAAAGCAACTGTGTGGCCATGTCATCTTATATTATGGGATGTATGTCATGCCATAGCACAAAGTATCCAGCTATGTAATATGAAAAACAGAGACATTTATGGATGGATTTTTTTTCTGAACAGCCCTCGTATATGGAGGGAGTTTCGAAGATGCACTGCTTCCCTTACAAAAAAATGAAATGCTTTATACATAAAGAATTCCCTTATTTTCTATGCTATAGAAAATACTTTTTATACCTCTATTTTTAAATTCTGAAATAACTCATCACTAAAACCATCTGGTTCCAGAGAATTTTATCAATAATTCAATAATAACATTATATATTTCTTTCATGATCGTTAGCATGTTTTAAGTGCTTGTTTTTGGTGTATTCAAGGATGAGTAAAACAGGGGCATTGCCCTCAAGGAACTTAAAAGTTAAAGACAATTGTGATTATATTTCTTCTTGTACTCCAGCAGCAAACAGAATGTCAGGCACACAATAGGATCTTAGAAAAAGTTTCCTAAGAGGATATTTCCAAAATGCAAATTCTTTTTAAGAGTTTCATTTAAAATATAGTTGTGTTTATTTGGGAATTCTCCTGACTTAGTGACTGCATTAAGATTCTACTAAAGAAATCAAACCAGCAATTAGATAATTCAACTGGCATTAACAGTGATCCATGCATGAAGAAATAAGATCAGTCTACAGCCGTACCATCCTGAACACGCCCAATCTCATCTGATCTCGGAAACTAAGCAGGGTCGGGTCGGTTAGTACTTGGATGGGAGAAATAAGATAAGTGGATCTATGGATTATAGAGAGATTGGAGAAGCCAAGTGTAGCTACCAATGTCCTCTTCAAAAATGAGTCACTTGAATGTAAAATGAGCCAAAAATAGTGATAGTTAGCTACTGGTACACACAAAAATACAATTTAAAAAAATGGTTTTAAAAGTTGCTAAGCATTGTTCATGAGAACCCCAGAAGAAATATTTTTTTAAAAAACTGTAATAAGTCAAAATTGAGCTAAACCATCTAATTTCACAAGCATAAGGAGTGACAGCTAAAGACAGGTCCATCCACCATTTGTCAGAGCAAACATGTTGAGATTTGGAACCATCAAAAACTAAACCATCCAATTCAGCCAATCCTTGAGATGAAAATTATAAATATTCCGGTAATCATAAGAATCCCTTTAGAAGGGAGCATATGTTTACAGAAGATATCATTATGGCCCTGTTTTCTTAGCCGAGGATTCCTAACCCAGGCACCTGAACAAGGATGTAAGGCCAGAATTAGTCAGGAAGTGACCATTTCAGAAACCTATGGCTAACAGTGGGGCATGTTTTCTTAAGGCTTTCTTTGACTGCTGCTTTTTAAACTTTATTTTATTTACTTATTTATTTATTTTTGCTAACTGGTCCAGAAGGAAAATTACAAGGTGGAATGAAAAAGAGATGAAAACTCCCAGCAAAATGATGACATGTCAGTCCTTTTAAAAGATGCTTGGAAGACTCTACAATGGCCACTGTTGACTTTTAAGCATCTAAAATGTGCAAATCATTGCATTATTTTTCAGCGTGTCAGAAAGTGTTTGCATTTTTATTTCTGTGGAGCAGGGGCAGCTGAATTCCTAGAAAAGCAGCTGGCACCATGCCATCAGAAGCTGATGTGGGCGGGGATCCAGAATCCAGGCAGGATGGTGACTAGTAAGTGTATTACGGTATTGTTTGCAAATAGCTTTTTCTTGACATCCATCATCCTACCATAACCCTACAAGGTAAGTAATTAAGATCCCAATTTAACAACTAAGAAGATTCAAAAAGAGTGACTTCCCAAACATCATTTCAGAGTAACAAGATTTGGCTAAACATTGAGGGCCCACATGGATTTGCCTAATGGGATCACTCAAGCAGGTGTCACCTTCCCGTCACTGCTCTCTTTTGAAGTTCTACAAATGATCAAACCTTCCCAGTTAAAAGACCACCCTTTAGTATAAGAAAAATAAAAAATACTTACAAGTTCCCACAGAAAACTCCAAACCTGCTTTGGGAGTTTCCTGAACGTGAGTGGAAACAGTGACTTGTTTTTAACCCATAGAATACCTCAAAGGAGATGGGATGTCAATCTTGGGATTACATTGCCACTCACTTTGGCTCTCTAGCTGGCCTTGAAGAAGGAAGCTGCTATACTGTCAACTGCCTGTGGAAAGGGTTGTTTGGCAGGGAACTGCAGGTGACCTCCAGCTAATAGCCAGTGAGAAGCCAAGGCCCTCAGCTCCTATAAGCCACAAAGAAATGAATTCTGCCAACAATCTGAATGAACTTGAAGTGTATTCTTCTCCAGTCAAGCCTCCAAATAAGAACACAGCTTGGCAGGTACTCTGATTGTAGCCTCTGAGACTCAGTAGACAACCCAATTCAGACATGCCCAGACTTCTGACTTACCAAATTTATGAGATAATAAATGTGTGTTCTGTTAAACCACTAAATTGAGATAAATAATGCAAGCAGAGCTGGACTTGAACCCAGGTTACTCTATCACAAAACTTTATTCTTTTAATTGCATAAGTAAGAAACAAGCTAGAACAAGCTTATAAAATGTGAACTTAACTGTGGAGAGGGCTCAGCAGATTCAACAGGATGGCTGTCCTACACTAACGCAGCTACGCTCATTGACCATCTCCCCATAAGTATGAAATAACATGATAAATAGAATCTCATTCATCAGGGTCCTCCCCCTTCCTAGAGACATCCTGGCATTACAGAAAGAGCCAAAATGCCCTATTTTTACCACTGATTTGCTTAGTTGGACTTGTTTGGATAAGCCACACCACCTCCCCCAGTCTCTATTTTTCTCATCTTTAAGCCAGGGGACATCACAATATACTTTGCAGGGACAGAGGGACAGACTTAGAGCTACAATACATATGTGACACATACTCATAATTAATAAATGGATGCTGTTACTATTATACCTATATGATTTTTCCCATTTGACAGGTGCAAAACCCAGATGACTTGTCCAAGCCTATAATGCTAGCAATCAGTGAAACTGGGAAAGAAGCCCAGGTCATCTGATTCCAATTCCAGAGCTTTGCCTACTACATTTCCCCTCTAGTTTTTGAAAAATGTTCAAAACACAATTTAGTTTAATTTATGCTAATTTGAAAAATAAATATATTCCATTCAGCTCTTTGAGGGGAAGGGTTGCTGTGTAATGAAATAAAATATTTGAGCTGCCTCAAATCCTTTGTGGAAGGATAGAAATGCATTTCCAAAGAAGATGGGAATCCTAAGTTTAAATAATTACACCTAAAATCACCACCACAATTAAGCAGCTCGAACATCAAGTTTCTGGATTTTGGCAGAGGCCATTGAGTTTCCCTTGAACATTTCCATCCTCGTTTTAAAACAGGATTAATTGAATCACCATGAGCAAGTTCCTCTAGCAACCCCGGGGAAGACTGTGACCATAGGCATGCAACACATCTGTAACAGAGTATTAAAGCTTTATCCACAAATCACAAGGGACTACCAATTCTCACAAACTGGTAACAGTCAACACATTCTAATTTAACAACAAAAACAAAAAATAAATCTTCTGAAGTTAGCAAACCGCAGACTTATTCACCAAAATAAAATTTGTCACTTGAAATCCTCACCACACTCCTCTCTTTTTCTAGCCTGTCCAGAGCACACAAGCAGGCGAGAGGTTCTGGTAGCTCGATGTCACCTAAGGAAGTCAAGCCAAGCACCAGATAGGGATTGCAACTGGACCTCCTTTCAGGTCCCATACAGCCCTGGGAGCCCATGATTCAAATGTGTATTTTGCTATTCCAAGATACAAACCATATGATTCTACAAAGGAAACAAAATGTATAGGTTCTATTCATGGGCTGCCACTTCGTCACACAGCTAGAGAAGGCTGCTAAACGGCACTGAGGCACCAATTTAACGACAGGCACACAAGCACTTCTATTTACCACCTTAAGAAAGAAGGGGGAGAAGGGACGAGCCACCAAACCAGGGAGAAACAGAGGTGATGCTCAAAGACAAGTTAAAAGCATTTTCAAGGTTTAAAGTAATCGAGAAATGAAAAGCCATGCTATTAAATAATAAACACTAAATGAAACAGCAACAAACATTAAATTAAGAAAAACCCCATAAATATGAATTAATATATAATACCTTAATTAGTAATAAATTGCATTATTAGAACTTATTCCCAGTAGAGAAATGGTGAGGGACATCATCTGATCTCCTGGGAAAGCTCGCACAGAGGTGGAGAGAGAGGAAAAGAAAAAGGGGAAAGGTGTGGAACGATTATGCTGCAC
Organism: Lyroderma lyra; assembly: GCA_004026885.1. Classification (NCBI taxonomy): domain Eukaryota; kingdom Metazoa; phylum Chordata; class Mammalia; order Chiroptera; family Megadermatidae; genus Lyroderma; species Lyroderma lyra. The sequence goes on from PVJL010002940.1 coordinate 45,150, forward strand.
CTGTTTCTTACACATCAGCGGGGGGCACTTCTCCCTAAATCAGCTCAACAGTCACTGATGTGAAAGATGAGGACTCGTTAGGCAGCCTGCAGACAGCATCTGAAATGGTTTGTCAAACAGTCGTGCCTCTGAAAATCAACAAGGAACCAGGAGGCGATGCTTCTTTCATACAGGAAAAGGCAAATGCAAGCTAGAGCCAAAGACAGGCTAACTGGGCTTTACACGGGCTCATTACGCTCAGCTCTGCCTGAAAATGACATAGATGCAGAATGTCAGAGTGGGAAACAAAAATTAAGGCAGCAGCAAGCAAGGGAATACTTGGTGAATATTTGTTACAAATACCCAATGGTTATTAATACAGGTATTTATGGAATGCCTACAAGGCGCCCAGTACTGCGTCATCTCTTTTTCCTTCACAGCCATCACTAAGATGGTACTGGTCCCACTTTCAGAGATAATGACACGAAGGCACACAGGATAATTTAAAGTCCAATTACAATAGATTCAAAGGCAGGAATGTGCAACTCCGTTCCCAAACAAGGCTCTTTTCCAGAGTGCATAAAACATTAAGGCTAATGCCCATTAGTAAAAGACCTTGAGAAAGAGTTCTTAGATCAGTAAAGAAAATAAGTGTGGACCTATGAATTAGGAGCTGATGGTGGATTTAGTTGACACTTCTGACAAGTCAGGAAGCCTGGAGGATGCACAGTTCAATCAGGAAGGAAGGGAGAACAGAGTTTTTTTGTGGGCCTTATCTTTGTGTCTCGTCTCTCTGCAGTAGGAACCTTGCTGATGCACTGGTCCAGACATTCTTGGGTAGGTCCCCCGAATGCTTCCCAAGGGTCCCTGCTTACAAGAAGAACACTGCAGATGTCCTTCCAGGCTAGGAGCCCAGTTTCCCAGACTGTGAGTGGCTTGCTAGAGAGATTCAGGACTCTCTTCAGTGCCTAAAAAAGGCTGAAAGTAGGAAAGACTGCTTGAACATGGTAACCCCGGGAGCCCCTTAGGACCCTAATTCCATACTTCAGCATCCAGTCAGGAAAAGGGCTTTTATCCAACCAGTATGTAACGAGCCCCTGCCGTGTGCTGAGTGTGAGGCCTCGTTTCACTCATTCACTTGAACGCTGTCTCAGGGAATTCCACAGAGTCCCTCGGGTGCTCTTACCCAATTCCCATGCGGACGAGGAGCCCACTCTTCCAGGCAACAAATACTGTCTATGGCCAAGATACCAGGGAAGATGAAGAAGCGCGCACGGCACGGCCCGCGTCTCAGGAGGCTTGCGATGGTGCCGCAGGTAAGTGTAGGACCCCTTGCACACTCACAAAAGAGGGCACACCGGCTCACTTCCTGCCTTCCCTAGCATTTCCACCACCGGCGCCTCCAGGGACACGGGGGCCTCCCTGAAGTTGCAGGACGGCAGAGGGGAGATGAGTCTGGCTCATGGACTCCGGCACTCTTCCAGGCTTCTCTATCCCCTCCAGCAGGAGAGCGGCGGCTGGTGCCAGGCTCCCTGCCAGGTTGCATGGGGTAGCTGTAACAACAGCCCACGGAAGTTAAAACTCCCTCCCCACCACACTACACCACCACCACGTTTTTCCATACCCTCACTCAGCACCGTAACACGATTAGCATGGGGCCCGTTTTCAGGAGAACCAGAAGGCAGGCTGAGAGCCCTCAGCTCCCGACACAGAGACATTGTCCTCCATGGTGTCATCTAACGATCTAAGCTTCATGTGAATGGCATCCCTACAGGGCCCCAAGCAAAGTCCCCAACCAAGTCAGATTAAATTAGTAAATATATGCAGAATGTTTAGAACAGTGTGCAGCCCATTGTAAAATCTGTGCCACCATCGTTATTTGATGATGATGATGATGATCCTTTCCATTATTATCACCACTTGTCACATGCTATGTGAGGGGCTTCAGGCTTGGTTTCCCTCCTGAACCCAGATCCATGCCCCAAATTTCTGCCCATCTTACCAGGTCCTAGACATGAGCAAGGCCCTTGCCAGGTCCCTTTCCCCATAAGTTTCCACTTGTTCTCTTTATCTCCAGCCCTGGGAACCACACACTACACACTCTGAGGTCAAGAATCACCTTCAACTGGACCTACCTGGCCTCTCAGCTCTCTGGCTCTGACTTGTGTTGCCAAAACAAACCCAGTGTGTGAACCTCTGGCACCCAGAGGCATGTGTGTGAGGGTTACAGGTCTCAGGGCTCTGACCACGCTGAGAATATTTTTTTTCCACAGCTCATGCATACAGGCAGAGAAAGAGTCTGAGTCATATCAGTGAAGAAACTGCCGAGAAACTGTGTCAGGTCTCTGCCATAAGGTTACACTGAAGCAATAAGCAGGCAAATAACCAAGCGGTCAGAAACCCAGGATATTGGGAAGGGGTCAGGAAGCGGGGCGCAAAGAGGCCTAAAGTGTGCAGTTCAGGGCAAAGACTGTCAATGCCATCTCCATGAGGACAAGGATCACATTTCTTTTGTTTCCTTATATAACCCTGCACCTGGAAGGTCTTCCAGCATCCACTGAATGAACAGATGGATGAATCACTGGGGTGTAAAATTCCTCTTTTATATCGTGCTGGCTCGTGGCATGGGAAGACTGGGAAGAACACAGGCCTCAAAACGCAAAGGATTTGAAGAACTAGAGACTAATCCCCCTGGGATCAACCCCAAATACCCCTCCAGCCTGTTCCCTGAACTGCTGGCTTGCTGCTCTGGCCTGCCTGGTTTGGGGTCCCTCCTCTGTTGTCTGAGCCCCTTCACTTCCCTCTATCAATAAACTCATTACACCACAGTGTAGTCTTCTACTTCTCGGTCTCTTCTGCTGAATGTGACACAGTACCTGGCACATAGTAAGGGCTCAAGAATGTTGCTAAGCGACCCAGCTCTGAGGTCTCTTCTATGGAAGTGAATGGGCAGAGAGAGAACGATATGATTTCGTGGTTTGGGCCTTACTTTTTCTGAAAATTGGGGGTTTCTGCTTTCACCTGAAGTAGGCTGACCAGACATCCCATTCTAAATAGGACAAAAAACAACGGTCCTACAACGGTCCTGTCCTCTTTCAAACAGTACATCCGGTCAGCCTACTGACACCTTCAGCTTAGCCCAGTGAGACTCGGGTGACCACAGGTTCCATTCGAAAGAGGGCAGGACCGTTGTTTTCTGTCCTGTTTAAAATGGGATGTCTGGTCAGCCTAACCTGAAGGCAATAGGATAAACTGAGAACCAACAGGAAAATAACCAAGAGGGTTTGACTCTCTAGCTCTAGACTGACCAGGACAGCAAGGGGACTTAAAATTGAATTTTAAATATTTTAATAATGACAACAATAGTAATGGCTGACATGAAGAGAGTAGGTAGGGGTATTAGTTGGTGAGGAGTGGGACATGAATCAGCAGAGCAACATGTCTGCCATGGGAGCTGACGTGACCCTCGGCTGCGAACATTCTAGAAGATGTCGTTCACTACTTCATCCTGTCCCTACTAAAAGAAACTCAAGGGAAATCCTTCTCTGATCTCAGTCCCAGGATTAACTGTACTAAGTGGTTTTTCACTTACGGGGCCGAACTATGGTTGCTCTTTTTGAAATAGCTGCGCAGAAGTTAAATACATGCCCCCTCCCAAGTGTGCCAAAGTCAAAGGCATGCATTCTATCCATCAACTTCACCCACGTTTCAACCTTATTTCCCTGTCATTATTTCCTTCTGCCTAATTTCCTCAACGACTTTTTATATGCAGACTTTATTTTTTAGGCGAGTTTTAGGTTCACAACAAAATTGAGCAGACAGTAGAGAACTTCCATGTACTCCTTTCCCTACACATGCACAGTCTCCCCCATGATCAGCATCACTCACCAGAGTGGCACATTGGTTATAATCTATGAACATACATTGTGACACATTAATATCACCCAAAATCCATAGCTTACATTGGGGTTCACTCTTGGTGTTTTATGTTCTGTGGGTTTGGACAAAGGTATAATAACATGTATCTCCCATTACATCATACAAAATAGTTCACTGACCTAAATACCATCTGTGTTCCACATATTCATCCTTGCAACACCCAACCCCTGGCAACCACTGATCCTTTTACTGTCTCTCTAGTTTTGCCTGTTCCAGAATGTCATATGGTTGCAGTCATACAGTATGTAACCTTTTCAGATTGCCTTCTTTCACTTAGCAATGTGCATGTAAAGCCTTTTCATGGCATGATGGCTCATTATGTTTTAGCACTGAGTCCTATTCCATTGTCTGCATATAACAGAATTTGTTTATTCCTTCAGCCACTGTGAATATCTAGGACATCTTAGTTGCTTCCAAGTTTTAGTAATTATGAATACAGCTGCCATAAACATCTGTGTGCAGGGTTTCATGTGGACATAAGGTTTCAACTCCTTCAAATAAATACCAAGGAGTACAATTGCTGGATTGTAAGGTAAGAGTATATTTAGTTTTGAAAGGAACTTCCAACTGTCTCCTAATGAGACTGCACCAGTATGCATTCCCACCAGCAAAGAATGAGGGTTCCTGTCACTCTATATCTTATCGAGAATGGGGTGTTGTCAGTGGTTAGGATTTCAGCCATCCTGATAAGAGTGTAGTAGTATCTCGTTGTTTTAATCTGCAATTCCCTAATGACATGCGATGTTGAGCATTTTTCATACATTTATTTGCCATCTGCCTATCTTCTTTGGTACAGTTTCTGTTCAGATCTTTTGCCCATTTTTAAGTTGGGTTCTTTGTTGTCTTGTTAAGTTTTAAAAGGGGATTTTTTTTTGCATATTTTTAGATAACAGTCCTTTATCAGATACATCTTTTGCACATATTTTCTCCCAATCTATGGCTTGTCTTCTCATTCTCAATTACTTTATAAAAATATTTTTGTAGTATACAGTTTTCAAAGTCACCCCGATCCTTTTTGGGACAAATTAGTATATTCATAGCTTGTACATAGATTTTAAGTATAAATAACATAGTGATGATTGTACTACAGGCAATTTTCTCTTCTTTTCATTATCTGTGTTAATTTCAGGAAAATCTCTCCCTGCTGCTAGGTTAATTTGGGGGGAAGGGGGCCTGCTTTACTGACTGTCATGGCTTGAAAATCCTTTTCTCACTCAGGGCCTCAATTTCCTCATCCATAAAATGAGGGAGCTAAATTAGATTATGTCCAGGGTTCCTTCCAGCTCTGCACACGCTGTCACAGCCAGTGGAGGACAGAACCCTCACTCATATCACAGCAACAGAGAGACCCACATCCTAAGCAATCTGCAAAATGGGTTTAACATGCTGACATAAGGTGAGATGTCTACTGACCATCTCAAATCTTCACCTACAACTCTGTGAGGAGATATGCAAAAAATAAAAGAAAAAAAAAACATAGATATTATTTGATCCACTTCTTGGAGACGTATCTGGGATGAAAATCTCCCCAGTGCTGAATTGTTTTGATAGGGTGGAAGAAACACCAACATTCTGTGTTGCAAATGAAGGTAGGGGAAGTTGGGGGAAAAGAGAAGTAAAAATGATTTATAAACCTGAACTTGGAAATGGTTATGGAAAAAAGAAAACAAATGAGAAACAGCAGCTTTTAAAGCCTGTGGCATCAATCCTATCACCTCCAGGTCCCCTCACAGCCATTAGCACCACTTCAACTGTGGCAAAGATTCCTTGGAAGCTCACATTTTTTTTTCTATGATTCTCATTCCCTACCAGGTACTGAGTTACGCTTTGTTTTTCCTGCACATGAAGAAAGTGAGGTTCATTAAGATTAAATGATCCCCCTCAGATTACCCAAGAAGTGACAGAAAAGAGTGAGGTTCCAGGTCTTCCAACTTCAGATCCTGGGCTCTCCCCCAACCTCAAGCCTCACACACACTCTGCCCCGCTGTGATTGGCTCAATTTTTATCCCTTTCCTGGGCAAATCTCTCCCTGCTGGTTGGTTTTATGGGGCTTCATGGACTCATTTCATATGTGTATTAATATCACAGAAGTTGGGATGAAGAGTCAAAAACAACCCTAATAGCTTGGAGTGCAGAGCAGAAGCCAAAGTGGTGACATTTTACAGGTTTAATAGAAAAACCTGAACAAGGTATGCCCCGGCGTATGCTGTGCGCTGCTTTGTATTTCCATGTTTTGCGCTGTTCCCCTGCCTAGAATGCCCTTCCACCCTAGCCAACCCAGTCAGGATATGCTGTTCATTCTGCAAATCCTGGCTGAATTTTCTTGTCCTCTCAGAAGCCTTACTTGGGACATCCAGGCAGAATTATCGAGTCTTTCTTTTGCATCACAAATATACCTAGAACACATTTTTATCGACACACTGACCTCAGAGCATTGTGTGTGTATACGTCTGTCTCCTCTGTGGGAATCAAAAGTAGATTGTTGCAAGACTCCTGAGCACATTGTAGTTATTCGCTTATATGTCTGCAGAGCAGGACCTGGGTCCCATTCATGCCTATATCTCCAGCCAGCACCAAAACTAAGTATAAACTTTCATGCTGGGCAGCACTCTAGTGAACAAGTCCCCATCCTTATGATACTTATGTTATGGTAGAAGGCAGGCAATAATACACATCAAGGCAAAACAAAACAATAAGAACATTTCAGAGAGCCATAAGTGCTATGAAAACATAAACACGGTTATTAGAATGGGACCAGCTAAAGGTTACCTTAGTCAGGTCAAGAAAGGTATCTAAAAAAAGTCACCTTTGAGCCAAGGCTTGAATGATGCATAAGAGCTTACCATAGGAGGATCTGGTGATGGACCAATCCAGTCAGAAGGGCAACTGTTTTCAATAAATCACTGAGATGTGAAAAAGCACAGCGCACTCAAGTGACAGAGCCAAACTGCTCATTAAGTTTAGAATCACACTCCATCTCCCATGGGGGTAGGGTGGAGGAACAGAGGAGAGTGTGATTATTATTTCCCCAATGACTTCCAGAGCCCTGAAACTTGACATAATCTTCTCAACCATAGAATAGATTATCCCCATTCTCCAGGTAAGGAAACTGAGGTCCAGCCCCAGAGCTAGATCTGGCTGACCCATCATACCACCCTGACACCTCCACTAGCTGCCTCCCGATGCAGTAGAAGAGCTGAACAGGACTCATTCTAATCTCAGGGCAAAGTCATAAGTACCTCAGAGATGTGCAGACCAAAAGCTGTTGGTATCTCAGGACACAAATGAGCTGAGCCCATCCACCTTTCCTGCTTCTGCCCATCTCTCACTGCTGCAGCATACCATGGGCTCCCAGAGAAGTCCTTCAAGTACATTTTCTGAGCATTGTGGTAAGGAGCCAGTTTGAAAAGAAAACTGGCTGTGAAAGCTGAGCTGTAGATAATTCCCTAAGCTCTCTCCCCCTAATTATGGTGCACGCAGACAGCCACAGAAACAAAGACTTGGGCCTTCTGTTGATTTACCGCCGCCGCCTCATCTGAAGTCTAGGTATTTATTTTAATTCAGGACTTGGTTGCTTTTAAAGGAAAATCAAAGAGTCCCTGAAGAGATTCTCCTGCTAAGATTTCAATCTCCATTTCCTCCGAAATGGATGTCAAAGGCAAAAACCCCAGGATCCCAGTGACAGTCCACTCTGGGTTTCTAATTTTGACAAGGAAGCCATAATCTAGTGGTCTAAGCCCTGACGAAGAATGCAAGAAGAAACGAAAATCAAATCAAGGAATCGATCAAAAAGAAAAGAGGTCTGGGCGAAAGGACATTCATGGAAATAAAACCTCCTGAGGCTCTAAGCTAATAGGAGCAGCTGGTGAAGACCACCAAAGACAAGAGAGTGAGAAAGGGCTTCCAGTGAGAGAAAGCAGAGAGGCTTCTTGGGGACAATGGAGTAGAAATTAGCATTCCAATGAACTAGCACAAAAAGGCCCTGGCCAAGCCCTGGAAGGAGGCCCCTTACCTCCTGCCCCTTCTTAAGGTCCATTTGTATCTCTCGGAGGCCTCCCCACAAAATAGGTCCGTTTCCTACACGTTATCTTCTAGTGTGTGTGTGTGTTTTTTTTTAATAGAAGTGTATTTTTTGGCTCCCTTTAGCTAAAAATAACTCTCCCCTCTGCTTGGTATTTGGGCAGAATATGGCCCCAACATCTAAACACACTTGTTGTCAGAACTTTGCTGTCTCCTTTTCCCTTTCTTTTAACAAGAGTTTGAATTCCACTGAGCGGTCTTCCACTCCTAAGCTCCAAACATTTCAAACAGCACAAAAGATATGACAAGATGAAAGGAAGTGTCCACAAATAGACAGCTAGACAACTAGTTAGCAGCTGTCTGCTTTTCTTCAAGGTTTTTTTCTTCCCCCTTGCAGAGGGGGGAAAAGTTTATTTTTCATTCTTGAAGGAAGCTAACTACAGGCTGTCCTCTCTCCTGTGTTTGCTCTCTCGCTCCCTAGCACGCTCTCTCCCTCATTGGCCATTTTCCAAGCCTGTTTAGTGTTGGAAGGAGAAAAACACTTACCATGCCTTGTGTAACCCTGACCTTTAGAACTCATTGTCCTTCTGGGGCAACGTGTGGAGAGCTGCAGCATTTAAGTGGAATTGCTCATTCTCCATCTTTTATAGTCCAGTGTTTGCAATTTAATAAGCTTTTGGTGTTCCATCAAATAAGGGCATTTCTTTAACAAAAAGAACCCGAAGCACAGGTTTTGATTTAAAAACCTGCCCTGGCTTGTTTAAATCTATTTCAGATCCGGATCAACTGAGGTTTAATTTGAACTTATTCCTCTTCTCCTCTGACATGCCTGGCAAGGGCATTATTCTTTAATTCTTGATTTTAATTGCAGCTGTGTTGCAGGTTGCTCCCCGCTTTTCTCCCTCCTCATTGCCTAAGCAGACCTAACCTCATGAGGTGGAGGTTTCATGAAGACAGAAGTTTGCAGGGCAGCTGAGAATGCCTCCTCTGTGCTAACCTGCATCCTCTCTTGGATCTCTAGTTAATATTGCAGGAGGGGTAGATAGGAAATAGGAGCTTCTCTGCAAGAGTTCCTCCAGGGCTGGAAATGTGCACCCCTTCCTCACGCCCTGCTCTGAACACTGCACCATTATTTGCTCCTGCCTAAAACGGCAACATGAGGCCCTCTGATTTAGCTGGGCAAACCAGATTCATCCTACATGCCACCTTTTTCATGAACAGCAGTGTCCTCCACATGGCCAGGAAGAGAATGTCAGGCTGCACGAGCGTCCAACCTTTTGGCTTCCCTGGGCCACACTGGAAGAAGAATTGTCTTGGGCCACACATAAAATACACTCACACTAATGAGAGCTGGTGAGCTGAAGAAGAAGGTCGCCAAAAATCTCATAATGTTTTAAGAATTTGTGTTGGGCCGCATTCAAAGATATCCTGGGCCGCAGGTTGGAAACACCTAGTAGAGCTTTCCCTCTCTCACCCACTGTCACACCAAATCCTTCTCTACCTATATCAACTGTCTCTGTTAATCACCTCTCAAATGCATCCCCGCCCCCTCCCCCAGCCTCTGATGGCGTTCACGGTTATGCCTTCATCTTCTAACTGATTTACAGCCTGAACCACATTTCCCTCCAATTCATCCTCCACAATACGACAGGAAAGATCCTTTTTAATTACTATTAATGCATACAACTGCCTTTGTCACCATTCCCAGTGATTCTCAACCGCCTCAGAGTAAAGTCCAGACCTAGTCTAGGTTTTAGAGCCCCTCGCAATCACTTCTGTCCACCTGCGTGGCCTCTTCTCCCATCACTCATGCCCTAAACTCAATACCAACCACACTGACCTACTAATGCTCTGGCTTCCGTGACTTCCTTCAAGCTGACCCCTCTGCTGGGTTGTCCCTCCTGACTCCAGCCTGATCAACATCTCAGTTCACTCCGCAGAAACGTTCCCTGACCCTGGTTTTGGGACTGGTTGCCACTTTTGCTGTGTCACAGCACTGTGGTTGTCAGCCACTTAAGAGACATAGCCTCATTCCTCACTGCAGCCAGATGGGGAACAACTTACACATCTCTCCCCACAGTACTCACCCAAAACTATGCATCAATAAATGAAAAATGATGGATGAATTAACTAATTAATTAAACACCTACCTGAATACAAGTCATGTTTCTGCAGTGCTGTCAAGATAGGAAATGAGGCCAAGATGTCCTCTCTGTGAAGGCTCACCTGGGGCAGATTGTTTGTCTAGGGCTGACTGTCCACAGGACATAGGATGCTGTGTAAGCTGCTATGGGTGGGGACATATCCTGCCCCTGCCCTGTAGGCACCTCCTGGACAGAGACTCCCCAGTGACAGGGTTAGCCCTCCACATCACAGAGAAGCAGCCTGGGGACAGCAGGACAAGACTAGACTGGACTCCCAAGGCTGAATCCTCTGCCACTGACTAACTTTGCAACTTTGTGGAAGTCACATAACTTCTCTGAGCTTTCATCAGTTGCACAGGAAAATATTGCCCATCCTGTCTGGTTCATGGTGTGTGATGAGGATATCATGGAAAAGTACTTTGAAAACCAAGGGTAAAAAGAGCTATCATCCTTATTTCACTTTTTCAAGGGTATATCTTCTGGTCAGCTTAGGAAATATGCCTGAATTTTTAAAAACTCTGCTCCCTGCAGATGTTCTCACATTAAAATCTTAAACATATATTTACAAGCAAGTAGGATATGAGACATACCTGCATGGTCTAAAATAATATTTAAAGTAGCAATCCATGTGGTTTTCCTTCATAACTGCTCTCATGGCCTCTCTTCACTGTTCTTACAAGGACATCCTCCTCTGCACCTGCCCAGACACCTAGATATGAGTCACCTAATGCATGCAGGTAAAGGGGACACTGAGGAACCAGAAAACCATGAGGACATATTCTTAAATGCTGAGTTCAGATGCCACTGGTCCAGGTGTAAGGCAGAAAGATTTAGAGCAAGCTTGCCCAAACTGCATCCCAGGACGGCTTTGAATGCAGCCCAACACAAATTCTTAAACTCTCTTAAAACATTGCAAAAATTATGCACAGAACTTTTTTTAGCTCATCAGCAATCATTAGTGTTAGTGTATTTATGTGTGGCCCAAGATAATTTCTCTTCTTCCAACGTGGCCTAGGGAAGCCAAAAGGTTGGACAGCCCTGATTTAGAGCATACTTTCAGAGCAAGTTGTTGCTGCCAGTAGACTGAAGACTTGATAGGCTGAGGGAAGACTTGATAGGCTGAGAAGAAGAGGGATCACATAGATGGAAACAGAGCAAGATAGAGAGACCAGGCATTTCCCTGACCTTCACCCTCCATCAGCATCATCATTAGCCAAGGAACTAGATAGAAACCTAGTTCCCTCCTTGTTGTCTGCTTATAACTAGCAATCAATAGCAACCAGCACGTCACCTACGAATTGCCCAGGAGAGAAGACGTCCATCTCGTTTCTTTCCCAAGAGTTTGCCCAGCCCCAATCTACTCCACATCAGAAATGGTCCAGGGTACTTGTAGGGACCTACACACACACACACACACACACACACACACACACACACACACGCACACACACACACACAAGGACACACATACCTATATACATAAATGCATATACATGCATGCACATATACATACGTATACGTACATATATTCACATACACGCACATACATGCACACTGGCATTAACTAGAAATAGTGCTCTGGAGACATGTGGGTGGAAAAGTTATGCCCCTATTTATTTTTTCTTTCAGGAATAACAAACATTTATTCAGAAATAAAGTTTCCTCCATCCCTTAATGACTCCTCCCTTTCTTTTGAACAAGAGACACAGATGGGAAATGCAGGGGTGTGGGAGGTAGAGAGGGACACAGGATTGGCCCCCTGCCTTCTCTTCAGTATCTTCCATGTTGATATCCTGCACAGCAAGGCAGGCAAACAGGCTCCTCCTCACAATGTACCACATGGCTCTCCAGAGGAGAGGCAACAGCAACTGGGCTCAATGAAACTGGGATGACCAGAGTAGCTAGGCATGAAACTGCAGGGTAGAGAGCATAGTAAAGCCACACATGAAGGATATTTACCATCCCTGCCAGAAGCAGAGTCCATGCAGTGTCCAGTACCTGAGCAACCAGATCCCACTGCCTTGGGTGCTCTCTTGGGCCAAGACGGGGAAAGTGTCCAAGGTAAGACTAGATGGGCCTGGCATAAGATCCCCCACCAAGCTGGCACTGGGACACAAACAACTCCATCTCCCCTCTTACATGTGTAGAAAGCACCTTTTAGACTTCATGTAGAGCTTCAAAAAACTAAACTGATAAGTCAAAGTCAAGTTTTTAGGAGGGGAAAAAAACATGACCTCTTAACAAATAAAATAGAGTATTTATTCTGAAGAATTGACTTGGAATAATATAAAGGTCTTAACTGAAGTAGTTACTGTAATAAAAATTCTGAGTTCACTGTCCTTATTTAGCAAAAATATTTGGTACATTTTGCTGATATCTAGGAACATTTATGGAGCCAGATGGTCCTAGGTACAGAGTGGTTAAACACTGGCACCCACTGGGTTGGTGGAGGAGAGGGCGATGTGGGATGGTGTTACAGAGACCACGTCTGGGCATCCATGTTTCTGCCCAATGGCGGATCTGCTTTTTATTCATATTCTGATCTTTCTGGCAAAAAGCAAGCCAGATTAACACCACATACAAATACACACACATCTCAGCAGTGAGGGCTGAGCACAGTGATGGTTGACCAAAGCCTGGAGCATGAAGATGAGGAAAGGAAACAGCCTAAAATCTAAGGGAGTTGAGAGGATGCAGCAGGCTCAGAGCCCTGCATGTTGGAGAACACAAATGTCACTCATGCACCCACCCATTCATTTGACCATTAGTTACTAAACACCCTATCCTCTGGGCGTACCGCACTGCATGTGGGAACAGAAGTTAACACCATCAACAGAGCTGCTGTCCTCATGGAGGTTACCGTCGACTATTAATAAAAAATGACCGAGGCAATTACAATGTAGTAGAGTAAGTGCTATGATAGGGAAAGAAAGCTTCCCTGGAGTGCCCCTATGATGCAAACCCCCTGGAGAGGAACTGAACAGAGCTGAGGGTTGAGAGTGGCAGTTGAGGAAGGTTATGCAGAAGTGACTTTTAAGCTGGGCCCCCAGGATGAGTAAGAGTTTTCTAGGTAAACAGAACGTAATGTATGAATCAGGCAGCTGGAAAAATCAAGAGTCCTTACACAAGAGGACCAAGGGGAAAAATCAAACCCACAGATATATTTTGTCTGGCCCACAGAGTTTTACAAGTTGGTTACTGTCGTCATTCATTACTGGCCAACAATGAAGGTTTCACATTAAAATTCAAACTTCTGATTTCTCTTGTGATTCCCTCCAGGTAACAACAGGTTGGAATTGAGTAGTGATTGCCCCTTTGCACAGGGCCTGATCTGCCCTAGTCCCCACCACTCCTTCTTGTGCCCCCAGCAGTGAAACCTAGTTCAGTTGCCATTTATCATCAAGCTTGTGATGCTGGCTTTCTAACAGCAGAATTTGTTGTTTTTTTTTCTAAAAAGGCATCATGTTTCTTGCATCCATATTTCTACCAAAAGTGAAAAAGGTAGGAGAGAGCAAGGAAGCCTTGTTCCACTCAGCTCTTAGCTCTCATCAGTATGGCCAACTCAGCCCCAGTATGCCTTTGAATGCTAAAGCCCTGATGCAGACCATTATGGAGGTAGGAACCATGTCTTTTTCACCTCTGTGGATTCAGCATGAGGTGCAGTGCATGGCATTTAGCAGAGGAGAAATAAATGTTTTTGAATGGTTTTTTAAAAATGCAAAATGGCTGCAATGCAAGAAAGAGCACACCTTAAATGGAATATTATTCAGCCATAAAAATGAAGAAAATCCTGCTATGTGTGACAACATGGATAGATCTTGAGGGTATTATGCTAAGTGAAATAAGTCAGACAGAGAAAGAAATATACTACATGATTTCACTTTTATGTAGAATCTTTAAAAAAAAAAACAACTCATAGAAAAGAAGATCAGATTTGTGGTTATCAGAAAGGTGTGAGGTTGGGGGAGGGAAAATTGGATGAGGGTAGTCCAAAGGTACAAACTTGCAATTATAAGATAAGTAAGTAAAATAAGTATGAGGGATATAACATACAACATGATGACTACCGTTAACATAGCTGTATGGTATATATGTCGTTAAGTGAATAAATCCTAGCAGTTCTTATCGCAAGGAAAAAATCTTCTTTTTCTTTTTTTGTCTTTTTGTTGTATCTAAATGAGATGATGTACATTAACTAGACTTACTGTGGTAATCATTTTATGATATATATATAAGTCAAATCATTAAAATGTATACCTTAAACTTATATAGTGTTATATGTCAATTACATCTCATTAAAACGGGGTGAGAAAGAGCACATCTTATTCAGGGAAAAAAAATTAGGATGAATTTAAGGAGCAAGGAGGAGCCTGACATGAGGGTTGAGAGGAGGGTGGAGACCATATAAAGTAGGTCTGGCCAGGTTTTCTAGAGTCTAAGCTTTATCCTAAGGACAGTGGACTTTTTGAAGGGTTTTAAGCATGGGAGTAGACTAGACGAGATTTGGGTTTAGAAAGATCTCTCCCCAGCATTGTAAAAGATGGGTTGGAGGAGAACATCTTAGAGTCTGGTCTCAGGAAGCATCTCAGTGGTCAAGGTGATCACTCCAGTAGACTGGAGTGGTGGGATGATGGGTAAAAAGGTTTAAGGTGACAGAATCACCGGGTGTGGGTGACAGTTTGAGAGTAGAGAGAGGTGGAAGAGGGTCCAGTTGAGGTCCTAGGGGTGGAACCAACCAGGGATGGAAAGAACAGGGCTCCCACGAACCTGACGAGTCGAGATGAGTCCAGTTTCCCTGTTATCTTTCTCTTATTTTCTAATCCCTTGTCTTTCTGGAGGTTCAGCTACTATTTTAGTAGTGTTTGCAAGATAAAATACAAGACTCCCAATTAAACCTGCATTTTAGATAAATAAACTTTTTTAAATCTAAGTTTGTCCCATGAAACATTTGGTCATCCTGTTTTTCTGTTTGCTAAATCTGGCCACCTACAGCCTATTCCTTCATCCAGGGCTACCTACTGTGAGCCACCCCATGGCCTAGAAGTGGGGGTTTGAGGAGGCGTTATCGCCAATGTGCAAACGCCGTTCTAGAGCGCCACTCTTGGCAAATAAACGGAGTTGTTTTTCCATAATGCATTCTTGTGGCTCATCAAGTTTTGACGTAAAGAAACTATCATCATGCTCCACCAGAGTAGTTCTTGAAGGAACTCAGGGATTAGCCATAAGGCAGAGGCAATGAATCAAAATCACAGGCATAAAGGGGGACAAGAGGAAAGGAGAGAAAGGGGAAATACGAGGAGGAAAGGAGAGACAAGGAAAACCACCTCTATTCTAGGTCAGGCAGAAGACTCTGAGGTCCTGGGGAAGTTGTAACGTGAGCACATGTGGGTGATAGAATTATACTGGTAGATACTATTTTATTCCTTCGTCTTCATACTTTTTCCTATTTCCAAAAGTGCTCCACTATGTGCTACTTATATAATCAGATTTTTAGAAGTCACTGAGCGTTGTTCTAAAAAGGAAAAGTGGAAAGCCTATTTGAAACTTTTGCTGCAGAAATTTTAGGATTTATCTTTGATAGCAGTTAGCGCCATTTGAGTTTACAGGGCAGATGCATTTGTAGCAAAATTGGTGGAGGAGACAATGCTGTCAGACGGCTCTGCGTACGTGGTCGAACACTCCAAGCACTTGCATCTAGGGGTGGCATTTACTAAACGAAGAGGCTACTTGTACTAAAATGTCTAAACCTTAGAAAAACCCTATCAACATGCCAGATCTCTTTAGCAGAATCTTCACAATCTGATGTCACCATGCACCCAAAGTGTCGACCCAGAAAAGGAAAAGATAAAATGATATGTTTTCTTTGTTACAATGCCAATTTACTTTTTTTCTTTTTTAACCCACCCATGACTTCCAATGGGGGCAAGCTATTCTCTCTCTAGGGAGGAGGGGGACAAAGAGGTAATCATGACAAATTATCCTTTTTCCAAGTTATCATCATCTTGCTCTGTCTCTGTCAAGTTGTTCCTCAAACACAGCAGTCTGCACGCCCTGCTCCCCCTCCCCCTCCTGTGCTATTTATACCTTTTGGATCAAACCGGCACTTTTGCATATCTCAGCCATTTCAGGCTGTGTTGATGAACTGTACTGCTTTCAGTCTCTCCCATCAGAGTTGCTTGTGGTCACATCCCTGAATATCTTTAAGGACAATGCCTTCCACAATCACTTCAATCTAAATCTGTCGATAATTATGATAGAGGGGGATAGGCTAAGATTCACCCAGGAAGGAATGGTTCATTTTTCAAGCTGATGTGTTGCTTCCACATTATCTGTAAGCAGTAACACAACCTTGATCTGCAACTTTGCAAAGAGGTGTGGACGTGAGCTTCTTTTTTTTTAAATCCCCCAGGAAACTAATCGCTATTTCTCCTAAGAAAAGACTGTGCTTTTTCTCCTTAAGCAATTTTCCTTCATTCACAGCTGTGTGTTAAGCCTCCGTTTCTTTTATTCAAGTGGGTGCTCGTGGAAAAGAAACAATATCCAAGGTGATGGAAGATTCAAGAGAGGGAGTAAAAGGATGGAAGAAAAGGAAAAAGAGTGTTGCAAAGAAGGGAGAGAGAGGAGGTGGGTGGAAAGTATGAAGTGAAAGAGATGATGATATTTTGTCTTGGAACAATCAACTTAGCAGGACACTGCAGTGTTTCTTTCCAACTATTCTTCTGGATGGAAAGTCAGTTAGAGCAGCTACAGAATTTTTAAGCTTCCCTGTAACGGTGTACAAGCTTCCTTTACCATGCTCTCATTTCCCCCACTGAGTTCCCTGCTCCTTCTTTTAGTCAGCATCCTAGGAGTTTATATCTCAAGTATTTAAAATTACTAGGTGTGGTTATATTCAAAAAGAATGATTGACACTACAAAAAATCACGAGGTTTAAAAATGAAAATGATGCTTTCGTAAAACTTAAAGTGACTACGGGGTGAGGGGTAAAGAAGAAGAGAAAATCTTTTTAAGAACTCTGTAAGTCTTTAAAAAAAAAAAAAAGAAAAAGAAAAACTGAACTCTAAGACTACTTTTTCCAACCCCCTAGGAGTCCAGAAAATTCAAGGGAACTCATGTTATTTACTGGAAACTTGTTGGATTCTAGACAATAAATTAGGCTATGTTTCACTCATCTTCTTACTTGGGTTTAAGAAAATGTATAGGAAGGAGCTTCATGCTGGCCAGCATTTCCCTTGGCTCTCAAACAAGGAATGTAGTGAGTAGCCAGCTCAGACCTCCATGACCTCAAAGGAAAAACTGGCTTCTCCACTTAATTCCTACCCGATGTGGGAGAGCAGAAAGAGTACAGGGTGGAATCAGGGGACCTGGCTCGAGTTTTGCCAATTTGTGGATATGGATTAAATCTCAGTTTTCTCACCCTTAAAATCAAAATAATGACTCATAATCTATGAGCATTTAATGACGTATGGATAAAAAAAAAATACCAGGTAAATTGAAAGGTTCACAGTGTGTGGGTTATTCTCATGACTCAAGGGGAGGGGCAGCCCCCACATCCTCCTCATCATTTGACCGGCATTTGCTTCCAGAATATTAGCCTTGGAGATTTCAGTTTCCTCTGTAAGTATGTTCAAACTCTTTAAAAAGGCACAGGGAAAGTTAAAAAGATGATCATTTCCTCCATGATTGATATATGTCTCTAGACAAAAATTCTCATGTCTAAAACAAAATTTGAAGTATTGTCCACATGTTTCTCACAATGGGAACACGGCAGTTTAAAAGCAGAAAAGAAGGAAGACATCCAAGATATCAACATAGGTAAACACTGTGCCTGCTTTGTTTCGTGAATACATTAAAATTACAACTATATTATTGAACCACCAACATGGAGAACCATCTGAAGTCTAGCTGAACAGAAGCTTTATAACTAAGGATACAAAGAAGAGGAGGCCACGGAGAGACTGGTAGGAGGGGTGCAGACATGAAAGGAGCCAAACCTCCAGTGGTGGTAGAGAATCAGGAGAAATATCTCAGCTGTGGATGTTCCCCCAAGAGGAACAAGGGACCCCAGCCCCATACAGGCTCCCCAGCCCGGAGCACTCATGCTGGGAACAGGAGCCCCACAACATCTGACTGTGAAAAACGGCAGGGTCTCTGACAATTTGGCTGGGACAGAAGGCTCTGGGAAATGCAGATGTCCTCCTAAAATGCCCATGCAGACTCAGTCACTCGCAGGTACTCACCCTAGGTCCCAGCAGAAGGTTGGTGACTCAGGGTGTGTTGTAGGCATACAGGGTTAAGACTGAAGTGTGTACCTTTGAAGCAAGGGTTGGAGGACAGTCGCCATTTTTCCTGGGTATGCCTTCCTCCCACGCAGCCAGTTAGTGGGTTCCATCTTTCCTGTGCTGCGCCCACCCCCACACAACCAAAACTGAGCCTGATTGGTCTTTGAGCTTTACTCAGTCCACCCTGCTGATTCACTGGGACCCCACCTCACCCAACTCTACCAGTGCCAGAGGCACTTTCTCCAGTGAGCAGCCAGCCCCACCCACATTGCAATTTTCCCTGGAAAACTATTTGAGTCCTCAGGCCTCAGGCTGGCAGTGACCACCATTGGTTTGCTCTAAGACTTTTGCCGAGTAGCTCCAGGCACAGAACCAGCATCAAACCAGAATCTACAGGAGCACCAGCATAGGTGACCAGGGAGACAGTACCAGGCCCCCATAGGGTACCTACTACATAAGGCTATCCAGCAAGACTGGGAGATATAGTAGATCAACCTAATATATAGAAACAAATACAGACAGGTATCCAAAATGAGGAAACAAAAACATATGTCTCAAATAAAAGAACAGCAGAAAATTCCAGGAGAAGAACTAAACAAGATGGAGGCAAGCAACCTGTCAGATACAGAGCTCAAAACAATGATTTTAAGGATGCTCAAGGAACTTAGTGAAAACTTCAACAGAGAAATAGCAAGCACAAAGAAGGAAATAGAAACCATAAAAAAGGACCATTCAGAAATGAAGAATCTATAACTGAAATTCAGAATGCAATAGAAGGAATCACCAGCAGACTAGATGGAGCAGAGGATCAAATCAGTGAACTGGAAGACAAGGTAGTAGAAAACATCTAGTCAGAACAACAAACAGAAAAAAGAATCCAAAAAAATGAGAATAGTTTAAGGGCCCTCTGGGACAACATCAAACACAGCAACATTCACATCAGAGGAGTACCAGAAGAAGAAGAGAGAAAGCAAGAAATAATGACTAAAAACTTCCCTAACCTGATGAACAAAAAAGACACATAAGCCCAGGAAGCACAGAGAGTCTCAAACAAAATAAACCCAAATAGGCCCACACCAAGACACATCATAATTAAAATGACAAAGGTTAAAGACAAAGAGAACACTAAAAGCAGCAAGAGAACTAGTTACTTATAAGGGAGCTCCCATAAGACTGTCAGTTGATTTCTCAACAAAAACTTGGCAAGCCAGAAGGGAGTGGCAGAAAATATTCAATGTAGTGAAAAGCAAGGACATACAATCAAGATTACTCTACCCAGCAAGGCTATCATTCAAAATAGAAGAGCAAATAAAGAGCTTCTCAAACAAGAAAAAGCTAAAGGAGTTTATCACCACCAAACCAGTATTGCAAGGAATGTCAGAGGGACTGTTTTAAGATGGGGCGGGGGACAAAATTATGAAAAGTAAAATGCCAATAGGTACACATCAACAATTACCTTCAATTTAAATGGATTAACAGCTACAATAAAAAAACATGAAGAGTATTACACTGAGTAGAGTGTCAAACAGAGGAAGACAGACACAAGTTGACTTTGCGTACAGGTGAAATCCAAAGAAGACAATAAACAGGTGGAACAGGAACAAGGTCATAGACAAAGAAAAGCTTTGGTTTGTTGCCAGGTGGGAGGAGGGTTGGGGGAGGTGGTGAATGAGGGGAAGATACTGGGAAGTTCAGTTGGGTGGTTACAAAGTAATAGCTATGGGGATATAGGGTATAACATGGGAATACAGTCAGTAATGTTAATATAACTATGAGTGGTGTCAGATGGGTACTAGATTTGTTAAAGTGATGGAAGGGGGGTGGGAGGGGTGGGTAAAAAGGGAAAGAAATCAAGAAGTACAAATTCATAGTCACAGGGCTGTGAGGTGCAGCACAGGGCACACAGTCAGTAACACTGTAATAACTAGGTATGGTGTCAGAGGGGAACCAGGTATATCGGAATGAGGGTTTATTAATTTATATAAATGACTCATCACTGTGCTGTACACCTGAAACCAATATAATATTGTATGTCAAATATAACTGAAAAATAAAAATGAATGTAAAATAAAAAAAAATAAAATAAACAAAAGCAGAAAGGAAAGTAGGACAAAAGCAAATTAATTTGCTCTAATAGTAATAATACCAGCAAACTGGTATACAGACATCTCTACATTAGGAAGCAGCCTTATGAAGTACGTACTATTAGTACCTCATGAAGAAACTGAGGCAGAAGGCCTATGCAAGTGACAGATGCCCAATGTCTCATAGCTAGTAAAGAAGAGTGGACTGGATTCTGATTAATTCGAGTATATAATCTGATCAATGATGATACACAGCTGCCGATGCAGGTGACAGACCTGTCAGTGGTTCCACTTTACCTTTCGGATAAAGTTCAAGCCTGTTAGCAACTCCCACCAGGCCCTCCACGGCCCGGCTTTGGAGCAACCCTGCCAAATGCTCACACACGCCAGCCGCATCCAGCTCCCTGCAGTTCCTGTCGGTGTCATGTCTCATTCTTCACTCTTGCCTAATCCACATAGATGAGGCATGATCAAAAAATACGGCAAATGTTTAAATAAAAAATACTACAGTGAAAGACACATTGTCATTCATCCCCCTCAATGCTCCCCCTCACTATGAACACACGCATGCCATGGTTCTTGACACTTTCTGAAGCCGTTCTGGAAGTCCCCTCTCATGAGTATCTTTAGTTGCACTGTGGCGGCTGCTTCGATGTCCCAAATCAATTCAAAACATTCACCTTTCATGGTCATTTTCACTTTGGGGAAGAGCCAGATCCGGTGAATAAGGTGGATGAGGACACCTCGTAATGTTTTTATTTAAGAGAAATTTATGTTACTGTGTTGTTGGTGACCCACGATTTGCAGCACACCTTAAAACACACCTCTCAACCGTAGCTGACATCCAACTGACTGAACTCAACAAGCTGAAACTTGTCACACCCTGGTACTAAGGTTCAACATGCTGCTTCCCATATCGAAGATCCCTGCCTTTCCACTGGATGGCACTCGGCGGCAGCACTCACTGTCACCATATTTTTTTTATCACACCTTGTATACTTCCCTATCCGGCTGCATTTTACTCACCTGGGAAATCTCAACTCAAGGTCACCTCCAACCTCTAAACCTGGTTAGACCCACACAGCATTCCTCTCCGCCCTTCCTGCCATGCACAGTGTCCTGAACGCAAACCCACTGATGACACACGGATCAGGTTCCTCAACTATCTGCACCACCACACTCTGACTTCCTTGAAAAGGGACAGCATCTTCTTTTCTTCATAAGCTTTGGAATACAGAACCTACAAGGTAGTAGTTGCCAATAAATGTTGTTGCCTGAATGAACAACCAGGAACGGAAAAGGGCAGAAATAATCATTTTCATCATGATACTTCCATCCCCCAACAGCATATATCTTCAGCATTTTAAAAATATTTTCATAGTTTTCTTGTTTTACCCTCAGAAGATTTTATAAAAGTCATGCTTTATCAAAAACACATACTTGCAAATCATTTTCTCACCCCAGATTAACAAAATTTCTGCAAAATTTTAGTGTCCATTCACACAGGTTCCCTGCTTTAAAATTCCCACGTTTTCCTTGCCTCTTCTTGCTTCCTCTCATTTTAATCAGCTCATCTGGGTCATGTTTTTACATATCTATCGTTTCTCTGTCTTGGAAAGTCCATATTCTCTACTGATGGCCTTAGTTCTCCTACTCTTCCGTTCTTTCCAATAAAATTCCACAAACTGTCACTTTGTGATAATAGCCAACCCCTCTTTTTATCTTTTTGCCTCAAAATTAGTCCTCTGGTTCTAAAGCCTTTTGCTATGGGGCATGAAGAAGCCAGGAACTTTCTGCCTTTCACATAACAGTCTAGTAACTACCTCTTCCTTTTCTGTTCTGTTCTTTCCTGCACCCTCTCACAGTTTAGCCTCCTTATCTTCTATTCACTGATTCTTCAAACTGTGCTCTGAGGTTCAATGGGGACTGCTGAGAACCCCAGCAGGGGCCATGGAGGGGGCAGCAGGTGGGGATCCCCTCCCCCTGCCTCCAACCCAAACAACACTGTCACTTACTGTGCTTTAGCTAAATTGCCAGGTGAAGAAAGGATTCTGAGCCCCAGGCATCAATAAGTATGAGAACCACCACTCCACCCACTGGATTGGAGACTTCTTTTACTATTTCTTTTGAGAACACAACACTTGCCTACTTTGTCTTTGGGGCTCTTCATCTTCCTTTCCTCAGCATTCTCAATAGAACATACAGTCTTGAGTCTTGACTCCACCCTCTTTCTCATCCTAAATCACCAAGAATTCTTGGTTCCATCTCAAAAATATTCCTCAAATCTAACTCTTCACTGTTTCCACCACTTTGTTTTGGTTCAGAGCTCATCGTCTCTTCAGTAGTCTCTTACACCTTATGCTCTTTTATTTCTTTCTCTCTGTCTCTCTCTCTCTGTCTCTCTCTCTGTCTGTCTCTCTCTCTCTCTGCCTCTCTCTCTCTCTCCATCTATCTATCTATCTCCCCCTCTCCACCACCACCCCCCTCACTGTAGTTCTCATACTGTGGAAAGAATAATCTTCCTAACATATAAGTATCCCAGAAGTCCTTCATCCCTTCATCTCCAGCTCCTGAGTCAGTCACATACATGTTATCTCTCTTTTCACCCCACGTCAACCCAAACACAGGACTAAATTTTTTTAGGGTCCTTCTAAAGATTACCAATGAGGAAGGTCAATTCATTGAAGATCTGTGGAGAAAATGGACTTCCCACAAAAAAAAACAAAACACCTAGGAATTCAGATTAGACACTTGTCTCCCCCACTGTGTCTTCTGGGCCAGGCCACCCCTGGGGCTTCCTCTCCCTAAACTTTCCCCTTAGCAGTGCCTAGTGCCTCTCTTCTCTCTTACTGCAGATGCACACCCAAACTTCTCCATCCTCCTATAGGTACAAACTGTAAGTATGAGGCCCAATTGTGAGAAGAGGCAGGAAAGAACATGAGTTTTGAGTCAGGGAAATATGATCAGAAGCCCAATTCTGCCACATGTTCTGTGACCTCAGATAAGTTACTTCACCTTTCCCCTGCGGGGGAACCTTAAGCTAGAAATGTATAACCTAAACAAAGATCCAGATTCACAACATCCTATCTGTATTTTCCCATTGCCATCTCCAAGCAAGTCTTGTTGAACAACTCAGCTGGACAAGTGGATGAGTCTTCTACCTCTATAGTTGCCCCAAATGTTTTTTGGTGGATAGCATCATGACAGCAACAATAATACTTGAGAAATTCGAGCAGGAAGGTGAATCTTGAGAGGAAAGGCTGAGATTTCTTGATTCATTTGCCCTGCCCATTCAACAAATTCTACTCACAGTGCCAACTTGGACGTTTCTGGGCTTTACTGTTATTAGAAATGCAGCATTTCCATATGTAAGTGCTAATCTGGTCCTGGGTCTTTTGAGGAACCTATTGCTATTTATTATCACCCTGGGCAACCCTGATTTACAGAACCATAAAAGCATCTGGAATAGGTGAATCAAGGGACAAAGTAAGTCATGTTAGAATATAACACTGACATAGGCTAAATCAAATACACAAATTTATAGAGAACCTAACAGAACAAGACACCGTTTCACCCTAGTCATTCTCCGACGTCATGTAAGACAAGAGCCCAAGAAAGTGACACCCATCTTCAGACTGGTGCCAGAACAGGTTCGAACTCCTTAATATCAGCTGAGCCCTCAATATGCCTTAACTAGCACTGCTCTTACTTGACTGTGGTCATGTCCCTATCTATCCCTTTCAGTGACTGCTCCAAACCTCATCGCCGATCCCTATGTCTCCCTGCATCCCTATTCAAGATGATCTCACAGAAAACTATTTCACAAACAAAACAAGTGCCCAGCCTAGATCGCTTCATCCTCTGTCTTCTACACCAACAACCATCCTGCACCCACATTACCCTGGCTTTCTCCTTCCAGTATCCCAAAGGAGATATTCCTCTTCCTGCGCCAAACACACATCCTTCCTTATTATTGTCTTATCCTTTCCCATCAATTGTCCTTCAACTTTTGATGGTTCAAACCCTCGCCCTCTGCTGGATCCTTTCCCCAGGACTGAGAAACATGAACAAGTGCTTCCTAATGATAAGGCTCTCTCCCATTCCTACATTCCTATCTGGTAGCTATTGCCCTCTCCCTCCCTCCTTTTCAAAGCCAAGTATCTAGGGAGTGCTGTCTGCTTTCAATGTACTTGGACTCTATCTTTTACTTCTTAATTCAACCCCCTAACTGCTCTCACCAAGAATACCTGTGAGCTCCACACTGCACAACCCAATGAATACTTTTTAATCTTCACCACTGTAACCACAGACCTTTTGCCCCCAGCACATCTGCAGCTCAATTGTCTAGGAAATGCCTATTCATCCTTAAGACACAGTTTGAGTCACCTCCTTGGTGACTCTTTCCAGGTCTCTCTGGCCAAGGGTGACTCTCCCCTCTAGGGGTCTATGCGGTACTTTGCGAATTCCTCTATTATACCACTTTTTACATTGTTTTGCATTTAACTCTTTCCATTTCTCTCTCTCTTCTCTTGATCTGTAACTCTCTTCTGGTCTGCACTGTGTTTTCAGTACCTGGCATGTAAGCCTCCAAACAAATGATTTTTTTATTTCACTGAATTCATTCTGCTCCTAAGGATCAAGTTGAAGCAAAGTTTACTTAAGAAAATCTCGTGGACTTATTTAAACTAGAAGCAAGTCTCTTTTATCTACAGCTATTAAACAAGAAGAAAAGTCGAGCTTAAAAATAGTTCCCAAATTAAAACTGAACCTCACATGCTTTGAGTCAAGTTCACAGTAGTAATACTTTTTGCTGTGTCTCACACACACTGTAGTTATACACTAATATGGGCGGTAAGACAAGATGAGTCTACCTGGGAAGGTAAGATGTACGGTTGAAATGATCTGAGACCAGGAAGAAAGACATTTGGGTTCTATCCTGTGCCTTGTTAGTCACACACTTGACCAAGACCCTTCATCATCTAAACAATGATAGAGTTGGACTAGATTGGCCCCTAAAGGTCTTCTTGCACTGAATGCCTAAAATTCTATTTTTCTTCTCCTGAGGCTTAAAACGATATATGTGGAGAACAGATGAGGGTCACAGATATTTCAAGAGACTGAGGAACTGTGAAACTAACCTATAGCAAGGCTATTAACATTCCAAAGAAAGTCAACCATGGATAGGATTCAAGGAAAGGCTGTGATTCGGGTTAAAATAATCAATGAAGACAGGAGAACAATCTGGAGATCAGCAGATTTCCAGGCTGAATCTACTGGAGTGGAACATGAATGGAACCACAGATTATAGCAGTCAAGAGTCTGGCAAAAAACAGTGAAGGGTGACAGGAGAGCAACAGAGGAGGGCAAGGACCATACAGAACCCTCTCCATTCCCTGGAACCAGCAGGAAATAGGCAGAGCAAAATTCACCGGAAAGAGCTGCAAACAAAGGCTGACTATCCAAGAACATCCAGTTTTCAGGGAAGGTGAAGTCTTTATTTATCCTGTACGTAACCAATATTCATGGATTTCCTACTGTGCAGATACTGTGCTAGACGCTGAAGTTGCAGTGTGAGTAAGACAAATGTGGTTCCAGTCATTTGAGCTATTTTCTGTAATAGAACAAACTACAGTCCAAATGATGCCAAGCATGCCTTGAGTAAGGCTGGCGCGTGGCGTCAGCAGAGTAAGGCAGTCAGGCTTACTCCTCTGGTGACAACTTCCCATCTCCCAGAAGAATAAAAGGGGTTTGGTTTGTGCCTCAGGTTGGTAAGACTCAAAGAGACCTGAGCTGGCTGCAAAGTTGCAAGAAAGTTTGCTCCTTTTTGGTGCCTTTACAAACTTGCCTCCATACTGTGACAGGTTGGCTGAACATCCTTTCAGAGGTGGATGCTCACCCCAAGGCTTTTCTCATGTTTGAGCAGTTTTGGTTCCATGTCCCAGCTCCTACTCCCATGTGCCTCATTTCACCCAGAGACTTCTTTGCCCATGAAATATTCCCTCAATGTCCATTATTTTGTTCTCTCTTCCCAGGGCCACTGAACCAGAGCTTCGGGTTTTCATCACTCTTAGGAACACACACGTTTACTGAAAACTTGCAGGTTACAAGCTTTGTGCTGGGGAGCAGATAACGCCAGTAACTGGCTAAGTCCTGGGTCACACTGGATTTTGATTTGAGTATTGAAAGGCTCAACAAGGATGGAAATGGACCCACTGAAGTCTCAGATGGCTTATTAGTCAGCTTTTGCTACAAAAACAAAAGTCCTTCGAAATCTTAGTAGTTTACAACAACAAACGTGAGAGCAGAGGGTCGGTTCTGATGTATGTGCCTGGGTTCCAGTCTGTTCCAGTGTGTTCCAGTGTGTTCCACTGAACTCTGCAGTTTTCTCCTTCCCTTTTCTTTCTCACCCAGGCACAAGGAGCAATCATATCTGGAGCATGCTGTTCTTAGGGCAAAGAGCAGAGACTCAAGTTGTACGCCAAGCCATGGACATTCATGGACACGTTTTGTTTAGACATGGGCTATATTACATCTGCTCACAAACCACTATCTAAAGCAAGTTGCATGGCCAAGTTCAAAGTCACTGAGGCACAAAAGTATATTCCATCAACATGGAAGAATGGCAGGGACAGGGACAAGGAATGGAAAACAAATTTTTTCAATATATATTACAACTTATCACAGGTGGTATAAGAAGAAGAAAAGGGAATTTGGCATCAGAAAACTGCAACTGAGGTTTTATTTACTATATGAGCTTAGACACTGTTTGACCTCTCTGAATATCAGTCCCTTCATCTGTAAAATAGTGGTCATCTAAGTTAATTCCCATGGTTATTGTGAGGGTAAGTGAAAATGCAGTATCAGCTATCAAGCACTTTTAAAAGTTTTTTTATTTTTTGTAATAAATTATTAATAATAATATCCAGCTACAGGGGAGAAACTATAGTAGAAATTTATCTAGAATGTAAACATATAAACATATAAACAATCTCAGTCAAGAGTAGATTCTCTTGTACTCACCTATAAAAGATACCAGATCTGAAATCTGTAAGAGCCATCTAGGCTCACAATAACCACCACCATCAGTTTGCAAAGGTTACATTGGCATTGAAAATATATCCAAATTGTGTTGATAATGATAAATAGTAATAATAATATTCATGATGCACTTTGCCATTTATTAAACACTTTTGTTTTACTCAGGGTGACACCGAGTCTCAGAAAAGTTAAGTAATTGGCCTAATGCTCCACAGTCCAATTAGAAAGGATGCTTAGGTTAAATGCAGGTAAACCAGAATTCCTAGTTTTCCACAGAACTAGCAAGAAAACTTCTAAAACACACACACACACACACACACACACACACACACACAAACTGATGCAGGTAACAGACACACCCCACGCTACAGAGGTCACGAAAACGGGGTGGGTGTGTGGGTGTAATTTTTATTGCTTTGGAATGGA
Source organism: Lyroderma lyra (assembly GCA_004026885.1). NCBI lineage: Eukaryota > Metazoa > Chordata > Mammalia > Chiroptera > Megadermatidae > Lyroderma > Lyroderma lyra. The sequence continues at coordinate 73,062 of PVJL010002940.1, forward strand.
AAAAGCTGTCAAAAAGGCCAAAGAAATGTAGCCCCTTCACATAGCAGCATCTAAAAACTCACCAAGTCCAACTTTGGAATCAGGAGATTTGTCCTAGGCAGATGGCAAACACATTTCATTTTCCAGGGTGACAATGGGCAGGAGGGCTCAGGGAGAACAAGGGAAACACTCACACGCACACACATACAGAAGAGACCCCCACACACGTCCAAAGCCCCCTGCCCTAACTACACAAACACACGAGCAAAGTACTCCCAGAGCACAGGGCGTGGCACCTGCCTGGAGATAGTTCCTGGGACGTGCAGCCTGCCTTTTATTTCCCAATGTGCCACTTCGCGCATTTACAGCATTCATGCGATTCCTCACTCTGTGTGAATCCAAAAACTCATGAGAGGGTAGGGACTTCTTAGTTTCCCCCTTTCATAGGCTGCTGGCGTTCAGGGTTACGAGGTGGAAGAGTGGAGGCTAAAGCTAAGAGAAAAATTCAGAGGAAGCATCTCCCTGATTTCCTCCTTGGTCAGCAGGTGGATTGAGGGGATTTGCATTGGGAATGCTGCATCTACTCTGTCACATTAATTAAGAACTCACTTATTTTTATTTCCTAAACCACTGCAGTAGCATCCTAACTAGAATCTGAGCCCTTAACCTCGGTCCCCTCCATCTCTCACTTAAGTGATGGATGGATGGATGGATGGATGGATGGATGGATGGGTAGAAGGAAGGAAAGGAGGAAAAGAGGGAGGGAGGAAAAGAGGGAGGGAGGGAGGGCAGGAGGGAAGGAAGGAGGGAGGAAAGGGCATCCAATAAATCAGAGCTACCTGCAGGATAAAGGCCAAATCTCTCAATGCCGAATCTAAAGTTCCTCATCCTTTGGCTCCATTCTGTGTCTCACCCACAACCCTACAATGCAGCCATGCCAGATTAATTTCAGGAGATACTCCCATGGGTGCCATATTCTCTAATACCATGTCTTTATTCAAGCTGGACTTCTAATTTGAAATGCCCTTTCCCTTTGTCCATTAGGCAAACTCTTAAAATGCTTCAAAGATTCAGCTTAAATATCACCTGGTCTACACATCACCACTCACCCCCATCCGCAAGAAAATTATTATAGTTGCTGTGTCTGCAAAGTGCTCCTGTGGCCCCCTGGTGATGGTTTTCCTAGCACTGTCCTCAATACACTACAATTGCTCTTTTCTTCTCTGTCACCCCAACTATACTGCGATGGCAGGGATCATGTCTTCTACCTGTGCACTCCCAGTGTGGGGTAGGGGGAATACACAGAATCCATGTTTAATGCAAGTTTGTTGAAAAGAGCACATGGAGCATTTATGAGTCTTCCTAAGTACATTGTAAACGGCAGTGGGAAACACACATAAAATGTATTGGGCTCTCTGTCCAACTATGTTCAATATCAGGGCAACATATAGCTGAAGTTGTAGAGTGATCTCACTTACTTGCTTCCAAACATTGGTCCATGGACTATATCCAATCTTGGATACAGTTTTTATGAAGTCATAACAAAATAAGAACGAAGTAATATAGTGAGATTTTCTACAATGATTCCCTTCCTCCTTTTTCTGGTGTTGAGATGTTTGTTTTAAAGGGATAAATGGAGCAATAGTAAACAGCAGTTTCATTTGGTTTTTATTTGCTTATGCCCTTACTTTGCAATCTAAACATAAGCAAGTCAATATTGGTCATAGTGACTGTCATGGTCCCAGTGGGTAACAGCATTCACCCCAGGTGGTTTAAATAAAGAGGTGTCATGAAAGAATCACTCACAAAGCTGGGAGAGTTGGGAGAATGAACAAAGAGGTGAGATGCCTGGAAGGGTCGAGGGGAGAAAAGAGTGCCATTGGAGCCTGATGGAAGTTAGAGCCATGGAGTGAAGGCCACCCAGAGGAAGCCATAGCGGTGGATGGACATCACTACTCCTGACACACAGCACTAAAGTAATTTTTCTCTCCTGCCACCCCTCAGTCTCCTGCCAGGGACTCCCACAGGCCACACCCAACTGGAAGCCAGCCAGTGAGGGTATCCAAATGGTATGTTCCATGGGAGTCAGCCTGCTGAGCACAGAGAAGGCCCAAGGTGAGGCAAAGGGAGAACAGGGAATAGCCTGCATAGTTCCCCTCAATTTTTAAACTTGCCCATGAAAACTCAACCTTGGCCACCATGGACCTCATGACCCAAGTACCCAAAAGGACAACAGAATCCTGACTTCTAGATTAATCCCTTCTCATTATTAACTTGGGTGGCCTAAAGCAAATTCCTTAAAATCTCTGAACTACATTTTCTTCATCTGTAAAGTGGGAATGATAATCCCTGTTTTACCAAACCTCAGGGTTGTTGCAAGAGTCAAGAGAGGCAATTACTCATATATGACAAGGCCATAAACTGCAAAGAACTGTGTAGTTTAATTTAAGTAACATTTATACAGTTGTTACTGTGTACCAGGATCTGTTCTAAGGCCTGAACAAATAATAATCCCAGCCACACTTCGTGCAGGTTTTCTGCATATGCGGTGGGGCATATCTTTTCCTCACAGGGGCAGAAAATGTATGAAGAATGACTGCCCTCATTTCTATCATCTATGTTATAACAAGGATCAACTTCATTCATTCTGAAACAAGAATGGCACGCTAACCTTTATACAACATTCTAAGAGGTTTTAGGATATCTTGTTACTTTTATTAAAAATAAAACTAACAGATGAATAATGAATAAAGAAAGTCTCTCTCTCTCTCTCTCTCTCTCTCTCTCTCTCACACACACACACACACACACACACACACACACACACTGGAATATTATTCAGCCTTTAAAAAAAGGAAAACCTGCCATTTGCAACAACATGGATGGGCATGGAAAACATTATGCAAAGTGAAGTAAGCCAGACACAGAAAAGCAAATATTGCATGATCTCATTTATATGTAAAATATTTTTTAAAAGCTTAACTCATCCTAATAAAGAGTAGAATGGTGGTTGCCAGGGGCTGGGGTTATGGGGAATTATTGTTTAATGGGTAGAGTTTCAGTGTTACAAGATGGAAAAGCGTGCTGGAGATGGAGGGTAGTGATGGTTGCACACTAAAGTGTACCCTTAAAAATGGTCAAGATAAGTTTCATGTTATGTGCATCTCACCACAAAAAAAAAAAACTTTTAATTAAAATAAATAAGACTGAAATTTACACTATTTTCAAATATTTCACCACTTGAGAAAAATAAGAACCAGTTGCAGACTGTGAACATTTAGTATTATCATTGTTTATATTAACTATTGTATTAGTCAACCAAAATTGAGGCTCTGCAGTGGCCTAGGGCTAAACACAGAACATTCTCCTGGGAACGTAACACATTTTTATTGCCTTCCTTCAGCTTGTTTTTTTATTTCCTAAACACTCCAAAATATAGTAATAATCATGGACACCATAATTGTTTCCATCGACAACCAATAATCAATGTGTTCAACCACCCATTCTATGCTTTGCCAGCTGGCTGGCCATGACCCCTACAGATTTGCACTCGGGGGTGTGTCAGAAGAGCTGTTTGCTCCAGGGCTGTTCTGAACACCCTGCCTGGTGCCTGGAGCCCTCGGAAAACATGACCATCACAAACAGAGAATTTCCAGTGGGGACTGTGGAGGACATGATTGGAGGCTGAAAGTTTTTGAGTTCACTTACATACTGTCATTAGAGACTTTCTTTCATACTAAAGCTGCACTAACCCCAAGCAGAAATAGGGAAGCAGAAAGAAGACAAGCATGGGAGCCAGACAGACTGGAATTCAAATCCCAGCTCCCTCACTTATTAGGTGTGTGACTTTGAGTAAGTCACTTAATATATTTGAGCCTCAATAAAGTAGCAAAATAGTATCTGCCTTATAGCATTATTGTAGAAATAAATGACATGACGTATATAAAGCATCTGGTCCAATGCCTATATAGCAGGTGCTCACTAAATAAGTAAGATGATGATAATGATGAGGGTAGCCTATGTTGTCCTAACCAAGGGGTGGCTGTGGATGAAGACATCTCAAGTGGATGAATGTAAAACTTGGCTGTCTCTTCAGACAGGAATCAATGTTGATCAATGCTTCTCAGCTGTACTGCACAGCTACTGTCTGTCCGCTGAGCACTCCTCCCTCTTTCTGGGAATAGCACTCCCCTTTTTAATAAGGATGTTCAGTGGGGTTGGTCAGTTATATGTCCCCACCCCAATCCCTACATCCCCTCAGGCTACAGAAGGCACAGTGTGACCCAGCCAGACTAATCAGAGTCTTTCCCCCAGGATTTTCCAAATTGGAACTAAGATGAGAGAGTCTTTTGCCCCCTTGAGATATAACTAAAGAGATATGGCCTAAGACCTGGTTGTGCCCAGAGGTAAGATAATTCAGACTCACACAGTACCCTCAAGGAAATACAACCTCTGTCATAGTATCTCAAAGTGGTGGGTGCCCTGGTTGCCCTAAAAACTATAACCATTTACTAGACTCTCAGTTCCAGTAGCTCCCCAAAATTGTGGCTCTCATTTTATCTGCATCAATGACACATTAAGTGCTCAATAAACGTTGGCTGAAATAAAAGTAAATAAGCATCTGGGACAAAAGAAAACTATGAAACATGTCATAAAATTCACACACTCTTCACAGACACGGATCTGATTTACCATCACCCCTGTTTAACGGAATAGAAGACATGTGGAAATCACACTATTTACCTACAACGTAGATACACGATGGTCCCCCAAAAAGGAGCTTAATGAGTTTGTAAGTCAATAAAAAAAAGGCATTTTTCTTTCTCCCCGATGCCTTTGTACGAGTGTTGCCTGGCTTAGAAAGGAGAAGGAAGATAAACAGCAGCCTCTGACTGCTTTTGAAGCTGGTCTATCAACAAAGGATCTTCTAAATCAATTCACCACCAGAACGGGAATGCAGGCAGTTCTCAGAACCGTCTCACAAAGAAGCACATAGAAAGGCTCTCCAAGGGCGGAAGCGGAAGATATTTCCATCCTGAAGATGGAAATTGAGGACAACAGTGAGGCCTGTGCCCACAAACTTTTCCCCGGGCACAGCACAGTCTTGCAGCTCCTCGGCCATTCCAGCACAGGCAATTCAGAGGTCAAAACACTTTCTCTGGGCTCCATGAGTGAGTTTTCATTCCAGGCATGAAAGTCAAATTTCCCAGCACCCCCCCACACCCCTCCCAACGCCCACCCTTCCTGCCAGCACCAGGCCTGCCGTGCAGTGGTCGCCAGTAGAGAACAAGAAGCATTGAGGAGGACCAAGTTGAGCATCTGCCAGCACCATCTGCAAATTCCACAGACTGAGGCGACAGAGGCAGCTTCAAACCCCATTGAACTGAAAGAACAGGGATGTCAGAGGGAGACGGACAACATCAGCTGGACCTCCCTGGGGCCAGGGCCTAAGGGGACTCAGTGTATCCACTGAGCTTTCCAGATCCAAAAATATGATTTTGTCCATGTACCCTGAGCTTATCAAGCTCTTAAGAATTCATGTACCAGCTAATCTCATAAAAGACTGATATGTAAAACAAAATGGCTTTTTAAAAAATAGACTTTTTTTTTTTAGATCTGTCTTAGGATCACAGCAAAATTGAATGGAACAAAATGGCCATTTTAAAATTTATAATCGGGATCAATAAACACACTTTGCACTTCTATTAAGGGCCATGTGCTAGATAGAAATGTAGCAAGTAAGACTGCACTGTTCTAACACCAAGTTGCTCATAGTGAGAAAAAGAGAAAAATAAACAGATGATTACCTGATCAGGTAACAAGCATTATGACAAAGGTAAGCACAGAAGAGGAGCTCCTAATGCATGCTGAGGGATCAGGGAAGTCATTTGGGAGATGTATGGCCTGTGTTGGGTTTTGAAGGATGCCTAGGAATTTTCCAAGTCCAGGGAAAACAGATACCTTTAGGACCACTCCATGTTGAAGCCCAAGGCCAAGAGAGCCTTAACAAAGAGTCCCTGCAGTTACCTTCTCTGAATCCAGGAAGCCTTCCATCCTCATTCCTAAAGTTCTGCCCTAATTTTTCCCTTTCTTCCTCCTACTTCTCCTGTTTCCTTTGTAAATTCAATAGAATTTGAGCCCTTTCAAGTGGATGATCCACAGGATGGTTTCCAAATTTCAATTTCAGTTTCTGCTCCAGATGCTGCCTCTTGTCACCCATCTCTGCCCTATCAACTTGAACATTTGGATGTGTCATTTCTCAGCACATTGTGCCTCAGCCCAGGGCTCTGCGACCCTCACTGGCTTGGTGGGGAATGGGGAGATTGGACTATTGCAGACAGTGGAAGCAGATGTGCAGTCAGAATTGTCTCTACCCAGAGTCCTCTGCCCCACCATGATTCCCAAAGAGGCTCTAAACCCAGAGAAGTTAAGATGGTAAGAGTCCTCAAGGATGTAGTCAAAGCCTCACAAAGTATAACATGACCCCAAATAGGAAGGTGATAGGAGAGTGGATTTCTCAGCACACCTAAGGACACACACTGATCTTTTTAATTCAATTTGAACATGCGCAATATTTATTAAGTGAATAGATCTAAGGACCATCCCTCAAGTTCTTCTTTTATGAAGACAACTAAGCTCAGCCATTCTGCACTGATGTGTATCACTGTCACAACTGTCTCTCTCAGAAGAGAACCTTCTTACAAGTTTTGAGGACCTTCAACAATCAGGCCCTACACATTGCTCCAGCCCTTTCAACATAATTAAAATAAAGCATTTCTTTAACACTCTCCATAGGCTCCTCTGCATTCCTTCTCATTTTCTGCTAAAGTACTTTCTCAAAGGCAGCCTGGGCCTCAGCCCATCCTTATGCCCTTCTGTAAACATAGAATGAGCTGTTCCATGGATCAGAGTCTCTTGTGCCAATCTGGATTGTGAGCTTCAAGAAGGCAGGACCCACATTTCAAACATTTAATGTTGTGCACCGATCACAGCCACAGTGCTATGCAACGTGGGGTGAGTCACCAGTCTCTCTGTGAAAGTGGGGGAAGTAACAGAACCAAACTCAGAGGGTCACTGGGAGCACTACATGAAATGATATACGAAAATTCCCCAGCATGGCATACAGTAAGTATGCAAAAACATGTTTCCTCTTATGATTAACATAATTAATTACCTCTGGGTCTTAGTGTCTTCAACAATTAAATAGTAATAAGGTAGGTACTTCATTGGATTATAGTAAGTAAATGAGACAATGCATGAAAGAACACAGCCTGATGCCTGGCACACACTAGGTTTTTTATAATTGGAAGCAATTAATGCACAGAATAATTGCATCTTCTACGAGGGTGCTAAAAAAAATGTATACACATTCTAAACGGTTATCTTTGCATAACTTTTCAAAGTTGAATTGAATTATGGTAGCAATGTGTAGTAAAAAGTTTGCTCAAAAAATGACATTAATCAAATGAATACTAGTGTTACCATATGACAGTCAGGACAGTCAAAGAAAAAGGAGGAAGCAGAGTTGTCGTTCCAGGACCACAAGACCATTTTGAAGTGATATTTGAAAGTTGAGAACATTGTTTGAGTTTTCCCCACATTCTCCTGACTTAACACCCCTTGACTTCTACGTATGGGGGACCTTAAAGGATGTGGTGTACCGTAGAAAACCAGCTACACTGGTGGTACTTCGAGAAGAAACTGAAACAGCACGCTCAGCAATACAAGTGGACACTCTGGTCAGCGTTGCTCAAGCAGTAGTTTGCCGTAATCAGAAGTGTCTGGATGCTGGTGGAAACCACTGTGAGCAGCACCTCTTGTAACTGCAGAAGTCAAACGTGACTTGTATTCATCTTTTGTTATCAGTATATATTATTACAATTTTAATGCAGTTTTTTCTTCCTTAAAATGTGTGTAAATTTTTTAGCACCCTCCGTATACTATGAAATGGGAATCATCAGTCTATTTCATGAAAACGCACTCCACAGAGTAGTTAGTAAGGGGCAAAGGGAGAGATGGAAAACTATGCCTCATGAGTTGAATCTTTATTCACTTTTCCTTCTTTTCTTTCACTAGACATTACTGAGCACTTACTAAGCATCAAGGTGTAACTTGGTGATGTGATATATTTTCTTTGTGGCAACAATTTGAAATAACTCCCTTTTTTCCCACTAGATCCACATGGATAAACATACTAGAAGAGGTGGCATCCTAAAATAACAGCAAGTGGGGGAGGAGAAAATGGAAGGAAATGTATTAGTTTCCTAGTGCTGCTATAACAAATTACTACAAACAGGGTGAATTAAAACAACAGAATGTATTCTCTCGCAATTCTGGAAGATAACAGATCAAAATCAAGGTGTCAGAAGGGCCACGATCCCGCCGACGGCACTAGGGGAGAATTCTTCCTTGTCACTACTTAGCTTCCGATGGCTCCCGGCACTCCGTGCATCACTCCTACCTTGGCCTCCAACCCCTCATAGCCTTCTTCCCAGTGTGTGTCCTCTCCTCTTCCCATAAAGACAAAGTCATTGGGTTTAGGGCTCATCCTAATCCAGTATAACCTCATCTTAACTCATTATGTGTGCAAAGAAAAAAAACCCATTTCCAAATAAAGTCAGATTCTCAGGCACCAAAGTTAGGACTTGAACAGCTCTTTGTGGGGACAATTCAATCCATCAAAGAGGGCATCTTCATATGTAAAGCAGAGTTTAGTGATTTGGGGGCTCACACTTTGGCACGTGGTCCTACCCGCTCCTTGCCTTCCTCCTCTCCACCCATGAAGAGGGTACTGACCAGGTATCTTTGGATTTGAGTGCCATCAAGAAGCTTGAGGTGCGTGAGGTGAGGATACTCTTCTCCCTGGAATTTCTGGGGCCTCTCAGAGGTTCCCTGCTCATTGCTGCCATAGAGCGCTGTGGTAGCATTCACTTAGGTATCATACACAGAGGCCTCAGCAACCTGCCCCAAGAGTCCTGCGTCTGAGCAGGACACATACCCTAAAAGTGGAATGGTACCACCCCTGATGAGGACTGCAGAGAGATGCCACAGCTCACTCCCCTGGGTTGTGTGAATGTTAAAGTCAGGGCCGGAGTGGAAAGTCATTTGTTCATCCCTCCATCCATTCATCCGTCATTTGTTCATCCCTCCATCCATTCATCCGTCATCTATTTACTTGGAGCACAGACTCTCTGGAGACCGGCTTCCTGAGTTGAACCCCAGCTCCATGACTCACTGGATGTGTAACTTGAACAAAGCACTAATTCCTTTAGCTCCATTTCCCCCTTCTGTAAAATGAGAATAATAATAATTACCTCCCAGGCTTACTTGGTGGAGAAAAACAAAAAATCCCTGAGGATCGTGCCTGGCACAGAGTAAACACCCACATGCGTTAGCGGCTACGATGCTAAATAAGAGTGAGAACAGTGATGATGATGATGACGTGTTCTAAGACACCTGCACAGAGCGGGAAGGTAGAGACCCATAAACTACGCTGCAGAAGGGGTGCGCACAGGCAATGCCGTCAGCGCCAGTCCTGAGCAGCAGAGGCTGCTGCCCCGACCGTGGGCCGCTGGGTCAGCTGTACACCTGCAGTTACACCTTGATGGGATTTTGGGAGGTGCTCATTTTCAGCAGCCCCTTTTCTTACCATCCTGCCCCAGCCTTGTTCCCTCGGTCACTTGCCAACGTGTCACTTCCCTTCATCCTTCCCTCTAATGTATTTTCTAAAAAGCAATTCCCAAGCTCTCATTGTTACCGGGAGAGACGCTGAGAAAGCGAGAAGAGGGAGAGAGCTGGAAAAGCTGTAGACTCTCTTGGGTGAGTCCAAGATTCTAGCAGCACCCTTCTTGACACTGCCTTTGGCTGACATTGGGGCTTGTTTATAAATCTTTAACATGAGCCAGTGATCCTTTTCCAAAACCTCAAACCGTAGACCCGAATCAGCTTTTGAATTGGTTACAGTGGATTTGTTTTGGTTGCACGTTCTCGGGAGTTTTAATGAACAACCTTTCAAGAATTGCCAGTCAGAGGAATGGATGGCATGAGAGGGTGGGTATGAGGAAGTGAGAGCTTCCCAGACCCTCGCACCCACTGCCACTTTCCAGCTCGGATTACTGTCTTCTCTGGATGACGTTTTCGAGCCCCCAGTTCACGCTCTTCTCCATCCTCTGTCCTGGTCAAGTGCTGTTTCTACTCACCTCAAGTGACATCTGAATTGGCAACATTTAAGGAAGGGCAGTGGGAAGAAAGATAGACCTAAAATCCTTAAGTGAGTTTCAACAATTCTGTTTTTTAAAAGTACCAGAACATCAAGACACTGTGCACATGGAGAAAAAAAAAATACAGAAAAGCAATTTATTTCTAAAGATGAAATACTGCCATTTGCGACAACACGGATGGGTCTTGAGATCATCATGCTAACTGAAATAAGTCAGACAGAAAAAGTCAAGAACCACATGATTCCACTCATACGTGGGATATAAAACTGTAAGCAACAAAGGAACAAGACAAAACAAACAAAGAAACAAAAACTCACAGACACAGACAATAGGTTAGTAATTATCAGACAGTAAGAGGGAACACCGTGGCGGGGGTGGGGGCGTGGGTTGTGATAGAGGAGGGGGGATCAAATATGTGGTGATAGGAGAACAGACTGGGTGGTGAACTCACAGTGCAACACACAGATGATGTATTATATAACTGTACGCTTGAAACCTATATAATTTTACTAACCAATGTCACCCCAACAAACTTAATAATAAAATAAAACTTTAAAAATGGAAAGCAAATTATTTCTATAGACGATCTCTGCATATTGGTGTATGCACATCTGATGACTCTCTGTGTGTCACACTGGAAACCACGAAGACATCAGATGCTAAATTATTAAAGTAACAAAAATTCAAGGTGGCCACAGCCCCTCACAATGCCTGATAACAAATGACTATATCTCTACGAAGAAGCATCCTCAGGCATCAGGCCTTGAGCTTGCTGAGCTCCCAGGAGCCCATCTTGCTCAACCAGGCCTTTGCAGCTCAAAGGTGGCAGAGTCTACAACTGCAAGGGCAGGGTCACCTCTAGCAGTCACCCTGGTGCCTCCAATCAGCTGAGCTCAGGTCTGGTCTCTTTCCATGGAGACAAGAAACACCAGGAATCTTTCCACTTGGTCATACCCAGAGGATGGAGCCTGCGACACAATCATGCTTGAAGACATGCCAGCCAGACAAATTAACTAACAGGCATGGAGAGCAAAGGCCAGGGCCACCTGTGCCGGCAACCCGTGATTAGACAGGCTCCTGACATATCGGGGCACAGAGACCACGGCCCAAGAGGCAGGGCCATGTGCCCTGTCAGGCTCGAATTTTCTCTGTCAGCCCGCAGCCTGGACAAGGCCTCTACTCCCACCAGCTTATGCAGAGCTGGAGGAATTGTAGGCACCTTCACCACTGCTGGGAGTAATTGAGCAATAGTCTCGCAGCAGGCTGAATCACGATGTGTTCCTTAGGAAATTATATACTTTTAACCTCTAAAACAATATAATTTGAAGGTGAATGTATTTTTCCTCAATAGTTACAGGGCCTCTTATTTTCTCTAAAGATCTGAGGTGGGAGGTTATTTTGCTGCCCTTACATATATATTTAAAGAGATACCTACAATGAATTCACCTCCAAATATGTTTTGGTAGAGGAATATTTAGAATGCCTCTGAAAGAAACATTTCTGTAGAGGACTTCATTTCCAATCAATCCAGTTTTGCAACCAAAGTGTGTGTGTGTGTATACCCACCTGGATCCCCCTACAATATTTCTATTTATGACAACAGATTTCTTAGGGACACTAAGACTGGAAAAGTTATCCTTGACTTTGACTCACCACCCCACTTCATTTCTCATATCTTCTCATTAAATCATTTCATCACTGAGCTAGTCAAGCATCCTGTATCAGTCAGGTTCACCAGAGACACAGAACCAATAGAACATATCCAGCATCCAGCACAAGTAACGCCCCTTTTTTATGAACACATGTTCACAAAACCTGGAACACAGAGGTTACGAAGACGATACATCCCTTTATACTACTTTTAAAACAGCGTTACTTCTGCTAGACCCTGTATACATATATATAAATGGGCTCAGGTGATGATGGAGACTGAGAAATCCCACATCTGCTACCTGTGAGTTGGAGACCCACCCAAGAAAAAGCTGATGGTGTATCCAGCATGAATCTGAAGGTCTGAGAATCAGGAGTGCCCACAGTATAAGTCCCAGTACAAGGGCAGAAAACTGACATCTCAACTCAGTCAGGAAGAGAAAGAACTCATCCTTCCTTTGCCTCTTCATTCTATTCAGGCCCTCGATGGACTGGACAATGACCAGCCACACTGGGGAGGACAAACTAACCTGAGTCTGCAGATTCAAATGCTAATCTTTTCTGCAAACACCCTCACAGGCACATCCAGAAATAACGTGGACACTTAACCAGCAGTCATCACACGTTCAATCTGGCCTAGTTCCCATCAAAATTCAGTTCCAATGTCCCCACAGTAAGGAAGACCCTTCCGTCCTCCTGCTGGGGTCGTTGTGTCAGTTCCAATTAAGCCTCCGGACTTACAGCAGCTCCTCTGTATCATGCATTCCTGCACAGAGCAGCCAGGCTCATCCTCTGCCGATGCTACTCTTACCAGAGCACAATCTTTCATGTCTTTCATCCTACCACAACATTCACAGTCAACATTCTCTGAGTCACCTTGAAGACTATTTACAACCAAATCCCACCCTGCTTGTCCCGTTTGTGAGATTCCAGAGCCAGTACTCACCATTCCAGCCAAACTAACGCCTTTTCGGCCCACAAACTCACCAAACTCATGCATATCTTAGACCTCCCTCCATCCCTCTCTCATCCTAGTCCTGTCATTTGGGATTCTCTTTCATCTTCTCACTTGGTGACTATCTCCCAAAGTCCACCCCTTTAATGATGACTTTCTTGATTTCATGGTGCCCTTCAGCTCTTCAAGATGTGCCTATGGTCTATGTAAAAAACTGTGCTGCATTACAGACCATTTGTAACCAGGCTGTTGTTTCATGTTCTTTCCCAAAGTATCCTAATTTTCAAAATGCAAGAATTTGGATGTCATGAGTCATATGTATCATTCTGGAACAAATTCTGGAAGAGATTAGCAAATAGGCAGTGTAGGCAGACTTGGAAAGAAATGAAGAGATGCCATGATGCCAACCTGAGCTGAGCAAAAACAAGTCACATTAGACTAGCTTTAATTCTTTTTTGCTCAGGGATTTTACAAAAGCAAAATGGGGAAATGGAATAAAAGCAATGCTCCTGCATTTTGTCAAGGTATACAATAAAGTGTCTCCTCACAACTAACTTAAAAACAATAATAAGCTTGGTGAACTTTCTAGATAATCAAATGACCACACCTAGAAGACAGCAATGATTGCACAGTTGTCAACTGGCAAGGATAGCTCTAATGGTGTATTCACAGGTCCATCCCAAGAACATTTTTCTCAACAGTAGGATGGTAATAATTATGGCACTCTGAGAAAAATACACAACTTGGAGAAAAAAAATAATATTGGATAACCAAAGCAAGTTGTAAAATTTTCTGAAGTGGTTGGAAAAAGAGCCAACACTGGCAATAAGGTCCTCAGTAGAGACAAAATTAGGGTTTCACCCAGGTACATTCATTTAACATGAGAGGTAGGGAATTTCAGACACTAAAGGTTTTCTGATATAAGTTGTTTTTCTCATTTTTAAGATATCATATAGAATATCCAGTATTCAAAAATAAGGTTGAACTACATAATGTCAGAAGAACCCTCCCAACTTAGAGACTGCAATGTTTTATGATTTCATAAATCTCTATCCCGCACCCTAACTAAATTATAAATCTATCGGCATGGGCATCAGGGCAAAATGAAGAGAACATGGAATTTGGAGTCAGACACATATGAGTTCAGGCGGTGAATGCTTAATTATATATGACAAACCTAAACTCCTCCATCATGAACGGGCTATTTTTAAATGGTTTTTGTTTTTCAATGCAACTAAAAATCTTGGTTGTTATCAAGATTCCAGAAGCCTAATTCTAGCACATTCCTAAGTAAAACTATGGAAGAAAAATGATGCATAGTCAAGCTTCTAACAAGAATAGATCTTCTTTTTTTGGTTTTAATTTATCAGTGAGTGGTCATTAACCATGCTCTGTGAGGCCAGCAGACCACACCCTTTTACCCACCAAACCCTAAGACCTGTACCAGCACATATACAAAAACAAAGACATGTGGTCCAGTACTAGAGGGGTTTTACAATCACTTTAGGAGTAGAAACAAACAGACAAAAGCTATACAAAGATCTTATGCATTCACCTCTCTGACCTTGACTTGAGGTGCTTCTGAGGTTCTAGAAACAAAGACATTAGGTGACCTGGAGAAGTCAAAGGAAACTTCAGAGAAAAGTGCTAGCTAGCTAAGTCATCTGGGATTTTGAGATAGGTGGCAAAGGAGAACAGGTTTACAGAGAAAAGAAGTTTGGCTAAAGGAAAAAGGTAATTTAAGTGAAACACAGACATTTTTAAGCTTATCAGGCATCCCACCACTCTGATATATACTTTCTCAGAAATTCTATTCTGCCTACCATTTCCAGCTGATAGACTAAGCCCATGTGTCACCTCCCCATCTACTGAGGTCATGTTGATATGGCAGGCAATATAATAGAAAACAAATAATTTTCTTGATCCAACTAAATACAAAAATGGAAGCCAGCTGTTACCAAAAAGGTTGAGAAAATCCTGAATAGAGGGCTGCTAAGATAAAACCAATAAGGAATAAGAGTTGGGAAAACTCTAGCCCAAAAGACAAACATAGTCCTTCCCAAGGGTGTGACAGAGCCTCAGTGGACAGAGGGTTCATCATCAGGGTAATAAACTATAGAACCGTAATAGCAATCATAGTGTTCATCAGACCTTTGCCCTGTCCCCAGGCTGAAAGAGCTTATGAGACTGGCAACAGCATGTTATACCCACCAGATAAAGCATGACAACCTCTCTCTAAGAGTAATGGGGATGTGACTGGGAAAGGAAGTTATTATAGGAAATAGAGCCTGAAAGAGTTTGAGTAAATGACTACAGACTTCCACATTAGGCTAGGTAAAGGGGAGGTATAGGAGGAGTTAGCATCATTTAGGCATAAATTAAAAGAGCTCTAACCCTAGAGTAAAGTTATATTACTTTGAAGACTGGGGGAGCAAGGGCGGGGGTTGGGGAGTAGTTCCTCAATCTACATGTTTCTTCTTTGTTCATGGAACTTGGAAAAAATCTGCCCATCCACTCACCTTTATTGGAGCCCTAAATAAAACCTCCCAATCAAGGGAGAAGCCTACTGAGGAAACAAGACTTTTAAAAGCTGTGGAGAAAACCCCATATAAGATACCTATATGAATCAAATCACTCCTGCATTTATAGTCAGGATCATAAGACATCTGAGAAAAATCAATTCTTATTAAAAAGATGGACCCAATGTGACATCAAAAGAAATAAGTCTAACAATAAAAATGAATAAAAAAAATAAAAAAGAAATAAAAAAGAAATAGAATTAAGGAAAGTAAAACTAATTTTTAAATATTCTAATATGTCTTTAAAGATATCTGAGTATAAGTTGGGTATATAATAAAATAAATTAATGAATAAATAAATTGCAATTGTTGCTATGAAATAAGATCATAGTACCAGAAAACATTCCTGGAAGTTAAAAATATGATTATCAAATTTTTTAAATTAAATTTATTGGGGTGACATTGGTTAATAAAAGTATATAGGTTTCAAGTATACAATTCTAGAATTATATCGTCTTTTCAGGGGTGTCCAATCTTTTGGCTTCCCTGGGCCATAATGGAAGAAGAAGAATTGTCTTGGGCCACACATAAAATACGCTAACAATAATGATAGATGATGAGCTAAAAAAAAAAGTCTATGCATAATTTTTGTAATATTTTAAGAAAGTTTATGAATTTGTATTGGGCTGCATTCAAAGCTGTTCTGGGCTGCATATGACCCGCAGGTTGGACAAGCTTGATTTATTATGTATGTTGTTTTGTGTGTTCACCAACCAAAGTCAAATCTCCTTCTGTCACAATATATTTGACCCGTCTTTACCCTTATCTACCTCCTCCACTCCCTCCTTACCCTCTGGTAACCACTAAACTGTTGTCTGAGTTTTTGTTTCTTTGTTTGTCTTGTTTGTTGCTTTCAGCTTTATATCCCATTTGTGAGTGAAGTCATATGGTTCTCAACTTTTTCTAACTTATTTTGCTTAGCATGATAATCTCAAGATCCATCCATGATGTCACAAATGGCAGTATTTCATAGTTTCTTATGGCCAAGTAATATTCCATTGTATATATGCACCACATATTCTTTATCTAATCATCTATGGAAGAACACTTTGATTATTTCCATGTCTAGGCCACCATGAATAATTCTGTAATGAACATATAAATATACATATCTTTATGGATGAATGTTTTCAGATTTTTGGGGTAGATACTCAGAAAAAGGATTGCTGGGTTGTATGATGATTACCAACTTTTTAAATAAATCATTTTATGCAATAGAACATTACAATGGATAAAGCTAAAGATTGAAAAGATGGAGAAAATTTCCCATTAAAAAGAATAAAAAGAAAAAGAGATAGAAAACATGAGATTATGAAAGATAGAGCCAGAAAGTCAACATACACATATATCTGAATCCTAGAAGAAAGATTAGAGACAATAGAAAGGAGAAAACAAATAAATAATGGGGTATGGAACTCCCAGAGGTAAATAGATAATTTTTTATAATGAAAAGACCTACAGAGTTAAACAAAAAAAAGATTAAGAACAGCACACATCTAAACAAATGATGAAATTTCAGAACTCCAAAGGTAAAGATAAAATCCTGAAAATTATCATAGAGAAGTAAGGTTACCTACAAAGTAACAAGATCAGAATGACAGCATATTTCTCAATAGGAATTCCTTCAAAGTTCTGAGGAAAATGTTTGAAATTAAAAATATATTCATATACCCAGCCAAACTATCAGTCAAAGGTAAATTTAAAATGAAGACATTTTCAGACATAAAAGCTTTTTAAATGTTATCCTTTGTTATATATATATATATATATATATTTTTTGGATGGTTCCCTGAGCAGGGATTGAACCCAGGCTGTGGTGGTGAGAGTGCAGAAGCCTAGTCACTACACCACCTGGGAACCCCCTGTATCACATATTTTAAAAAGCCCTAATGCAAACCTCCAGTAAATAAAAATGTAATATAAGAAGAAAAATGAGATAAGAGAAATATACAAAGAAAAACAGCAGCTGAACATGACCCAGAAGGAAAGACAGTTCCAAAGAAATCAAGAGAGAATCCTCCTGTTCTGTGGGTTAGGATATCATTTGAGTGACAGGATTACATTTCCTTCTCTTTGGGTCCAATTACCTCACTGGGCTGAGTTCTGTAAACACTATTATTCTTTGGTTAATATTTAGAATTCACCTGTGCATACTGTACTACTAAAAAGACAATTATAGTGACAGAACAGAATATAAATATTATACAACTTGACAACATAAAAATAAATACAACAAAAATCAGGGGCAGAGGGGAGTGATACAAATAAATCTAAGTGTACTGTAGAGTGGGAATTCCATAGACAATGTCTAAATGTAAGTAAACAAATAGAGAAGGGAGAATGGGTAAAGGCATTAAGGTAAACATTAGGAGTACTGTGTCTCAAGAGGTAGAGAAAGCAGAAAATGTGGACATATGGACAACACTGAAAATGACCAAATCCCTCAAATTTCCATAACAGGATGTCAAAAGACCCTCTCAAATGTTGATATACCCAAAACATAAAAGTTCTGTTACATAGAATTTCAACTGTAGCCAAAAACCTAAAAGCGGAAATTTTAAATTCAGAGGGATGACATTGAGGTCTGGGGGAAACAGGCAACAACAATTTTTGCTTTTCATTTTAGACTTGTGCAGCTCGAATTATTTTTGTTTGTCACATGCCGGTTTTACTACAGTTTTTGTTTTAATCTTTAAATGTTTAAAGAAAAAAGTGTTACATTCTTCCAGTTTATCAAATGAGTGGTGCCCCCAAGGTGGGCTGGGTTATTTTAGGTATTGGGAATTAAATATGGCAGCTGAGGCTGAGAACTATGACTAGAGATTCAGGATTTAAAGTTCAAAAATTCTAATAAAACTGAAAGCTACAAAGAAACAAAAACTCACAGACACAGTCAATAGTTTAGTGGTTACCTGAGGGCAAGGGATGACGGTGGGAGTGGGAGAGGAGGGAGAGAGAGTCAAATATAAGGTGATGGAAAGAGAAATGACACTGGGTGGTGAACCCATAATGCAACACATAGATGATGCACTGTAGAAGTGTATACCTGGAACCCATGTAATTTATGCTAACCAATGTCATCCAAATAAATTTGGCAATAAAAAAATAAATATAAAGTTGAAAAATTCTAGAAATAAAGTACACAATAGGGCCAGACCAAGACTAACAAGGCATGTACAAAAATAAACACAGAAATGTCACTAACTCACTCATACATTTATTCACTCCCTTGTTCCCCATTTATTCTTTCCAACTCATTTCTCCACTCATAAATCATTCATTCTCTCTTGTACATTCATTCATTCATTCAGTAGTTACTCAGAAAATAAAAGGCAGGCTCTCTGCTTTCAAGGAGTTTAAACATCCACCTGGAAGTAAAGCGATAACCTAATACATTAGCCCCCTGAACGCACAGAACTATTCTGAGACAGCAGCATGAGCTAATGGCTCGTGATTGGGCTAACAAATGTAGTAGGTCCTGAAGACTGAATCAGCTCCAACCCACAGGAAGGAATTTTGTTCTTACTCCACGTCCCATTTGCATACTTTATTTTAAAGTTCCATGCCACACCTTGAGATACTGAAAAGAGGGATAGTAAGTAAACCTTCTTCAAACCAGAGTTAAGAATCCACGATCCAAAATAGAGCAGGCAATTAGTCCTCTGGTGAAAACAAGACCTCCTTCAACCATTGAGCAAGTTCCATTACCCATGGGGCTAACTTGTTTAAGCTGAGTCTGGCCTCTCAGGGGGGATGAATTGCTTTGAGTAGGATGACCAAGCAACCTCATTTTTCCAGGACTGTCCTGGTTTTAGTTTTGAAACTCTTTTTCTGGAATGGCCATCCAGGCTGTCGTTGTTGTGCTCAACATCTGACAATTAAGTTCACAAACTTGCCACTGCACTTATGTTGGCAGCACAGTAGAAACAACTTGGTAAGGTGTCATAACCTTGGCAAGGACAGAGTTGTTAGAGGTCTCTCAAACCTAACCGAGTGGTTGTACAGTGCTGCCAACATAAGCACATGGTGGCAAGTTCGCAAACTTAATTGTCAGATTTGGGGGTATGATGACATTTCTGACAGCCATTCCAGAAAAAGTTCCCAAACTGCTCTGAAGGGTGGACTAGGCACTGGCGTCAGTGCACAGCATCCCAAGGGGAGCACTTCAAAGGTGACCGTAGTGATACTCAGCAGTGAGGTGTGTAGCACTTTTGCTAGGATGAGTTCATGATATTAACTGTCTGACTTCATAGATAGCATGTCATTCTGGATGTTAGTAATAACAATAATAATGCACCACTTTAGTAGGTCATTATAGGTTTTTTAATAAAGGCTTTGCAATGCCTTGTCAAGAATGTTAAAGATTATTTATTTATTTAGTACAAAAAGAAACTTCTGCCAACCATAAAAGATGACAACTTTCAGATTCAGAAGAAACATACCCATATTCCTAGAAATATCTTTGCCTATATGTGTCCTGCTAGGGTTTGGGTTTTGGGTTTTGTTTTGTTTTGTTTTGTTTTTTTTGGGGGGTGGGGGTAAGTATAGATTCTATAAAAGAGAAAAAGAGAAGAGAGCTAGGAGAAAATGAGACAAGAGGGGAAGTGTGGAGTTACAAACATAATGAAAGAGGTAGATACAGGAATGAAAGAAAGAAAGGAGAAGATCTAGACCTGTGTGGTGAGAAACCAGAATAGATAAATGAGAAACGGCAGCCAGGGAGAGCTCAATTAATTAGTTATTGTCCATTTCCTTGAGAGACCTCTAACAGATCTGTCCTTGTCAGTGACAGGAAATCTTTTTGAGTTCTTTGTAAAAGGATATTAATGGTGGTGGTAAGCTGCAGCCCCCCTATCTAGTGACTCAGGGAGGTGGTGGCAGTTCCTGTAGGTCACGTCAGGAGCCAGCCTGGGTGCACAAGCGACCCCTCTCCACGGCACACAAAGCGCACTTCTCCAGCCCACAGATTGTCAACCCTCTACCCTTGACTGGTGCATCAGAAGGCTGACATTTAATACCCTAAGGATATAGATGTTTGAAAGCTGGTTATTGTAACAAAAGAAGCCATCCAAACCCTGCAAGACCAAATGGATCAGATAAAGCTGACACAGAGATAAATCTGTTTTACATCCATTCTTGCACAAGTTTTGCTAATCTATGTAGTTATAGCTTTCCCAGTGAAGGAGAAAAAAATAACCCACCACATGTCGGCAAGTCCACATCGCATTCCTATTTTTAATCTCCGAGGTATAACATTCTAGGCAAAGACCATTTTTATGCTGACTTTTGCATGAACTCCATTAATGTAGGATGACACAGGGCAAAAAATGAGAAAGGAGGATAAAGACAGAGTAGGGAGGGGAAGAAAGAGAGAAGGGGAGAGGATTTCTTCTTGAATGGCTGTGTAAATGCAGGTTTGGTGTTATTTTTTTGTTTTAATGAATGAATTCCACTCCATCATTGACTCAGGACCGCGTCTCTCCCAGTCAGTCAGACACCTACTCTTCATTAGCCCATATTTATGCTGCCAGATTGGACTTTCATATGGGAGCCTGAAGCACGAATGGTACAGATGGCACGAGCGCTCTCATGAGATTGATGACGATGAAGAAAGATGCCACATTAAGTCAGAAGGTGCCACTGTTAACATCCCAGCTCAGAGGAGAATATTTCTAGTTAACACTCCCCTCCAAGGGCTGTTTTTCTTCTGGCTTCAAGGAAAATGTATTCCCCTCCCCAGCAGCTCTTCATCCCACCCTCTGGCTGGCAAGTGAGTGATACGTTTGCATTCGTCTCTATTGTGCGTCAATGGATTTTGCTTCAGATACTTAACCTTTACTTTCCAAAGGTGGATGAGATCCTAGCGGTAAAGGGGAACTGGGGGGAGAGGGGTGGGAGGGAGATGGTATTTTAGTCCACGTTTCCTTCAACAAAGGCACCACTATGAGAAGTTTCGTGCAGGAAACCTGAATGGTCTTTATTGTTTCCATTCAGGCCCTCATCGCATCTGCTGCCTCTCAGAGACAAATGCTGTGTTCATAACACCAGGGCCCTGTCTCCAAAACCCTGGAGAAAGGGCAACTCCAGGGTGTAGGCCTGAGGGTTTAATGAGAAAGTCAACACCACTGGGAGGCAGGAGGACAGCCTTCTAACTACGCCTTTTCAAGGGAGGGACCTCAACTCTGCTGTACCTTCAGCTGCTGCCTAAGTCAGTTGGTTACTCATTCAAGTTCGAGCTTTTCCACTGTGAAGGAATAAAAATATCCACTATATTTCAGGAACAAAAAGAAAAAAAGAAAAAGAAAAAGCAGTATCCTGGCCTGATTTTTCATCTCCGTGGCCCTGGTCACTGAATTTATCGGGCCAGAAACGTATCTTTGGCATCAAAGCAGGGAATGGTTGTCTGGTTCCTCCTGACATCCCAGCCTCCCTAGGTGGCAACCTGACACCAGACCAGGAAATGAGACTGGGGGGAAGTCCTCCAGCCCGCTGCGCAATCAGATAGGGAAAGTGTTTCCCGTGTTCACAAAGAATCACCCAGAAATCAAACCAATAGACAAAAATGTGACATAATGGGACTTGCACACTGAGCAAGTTTAGAAAATCTGGCAGCTCCTGCCCAACCCAAGTGATATATTATCAGTCCATTCTAGAAAATGCAGGCTGAGAAACAAAAGGAGGCCACATCAAGGGCCCTGTGCAGTAATTCCAAGTTCACGTCAGTATGTAAGCATTTAATTAGCTTCCTGGGTTCACAGGAACCCCAGGCAATTTAAGACATTCTAGGCAGCTCCTCCTGGATGACACCAACCCTCTTTTAAGCTTGGACCTAGAATGCCTACCGCCTAGCAAGGGTATTTGCAGAGTCTTAATTGAGGGGAATTCCTATTTTTATGTCTATATGATATATCTTCAGCATTTTCTCCCTCACAAAAATACACAGAGGGGAAACTAGTCCAAATAACTGGTTTAAATCTGTAAATTACAGCACTGCTTCCAAGAACTTTTAAGGTCATTTTGTGTCTATGGAAAAGTTAGATGGCATCGTAAAATTTTTAGAGCTAATGTAATCTTTATACAGCAGAATCATCTCGACTGATGTGTTTGAGGTGCCACCCTCTCTCCCTTTCTTTTGACTGTCCTTGAGTCCTGAGAGAGAATTCTGCTCCAGCATTCATGCCATGACTCCCCAGAAACAACTTCCTTCCTCTAGGATCTGAGGTCCCAGAACCCAGGTCTTCATCTCACACCCCTCCACCAAGAGAAGGGGTTGCTATTAAATGTGGTTAATTTTCTGAGTTGCTTGCATTTCTGCTGTGGAGCCTAATCCTCTCTTCCATCTCCTGTGTGTCTTTCTTCCCAGAGCTTCAGTCTTTAGTAACCTTCTCATACCATTTCATTAATGCCCTCAGCTTCAGTAAATTACAGTACTTTGAAGCCTTGGAGTTTAGCATATAAAAAAGCCAAGAGCCTCTGTACACTGCCCTGGGATAAGGTGTGATGAAAATCCCATACAAGCTGAACTGTACTTCCTAATCAAATGGGTGTAACAGATGGCTGCTGGAGCAAACCATCACAATGGAAATATCTGCAGTTCTCATGGTAACGGAATCTGCCAGGTCTGAGGGATTTGCTGTTTTTCAGGACATCTGAGCTGCAATCTCTTTCGAGCTGTCTAGCAGTCTTCGTCTCGCTCTCTCTCACTCTCTCAGCATGATGGAGATAGAGTTGAAAGGTGGAGCCTGATTTTGCATTCCAGCTGTGATTAAAGACACAAGCACACATCCTGGGAGATAATGTGCTGCATATTCATTATGTTATCTAGAACCTATTTTAGCTACTGGGACACAATCATCATGCAATTACAATATGCCTTCTTCAGGAGTAAAGGGGGTTGGGATGAAGAAGATCAGAGAACAAGAGACAGGGAGAATATGAGGAATTAAGATGCATGAGACATACCTTGTAATAAAGATATGGAGCCATATTAAAACTAGCAGTTGTTTCCATTTCATGGCAACACGTCAAGATGACTTAACATAGCAGGATAAAACATCTGGCCTGGGGGGAAAAATACATGATGTTGAATTTCCAAATCATAACATAGCCTACGTAGAAGAAAAACAACAGATAAGCAAGTGTATACCTTCCCAATAAGTGAAAGCATGTGGAAGGTTTCCTTAGACGGTGCAATCAGAGAGAAGATCCATCTCATAAGATGGAGGTTAGTATATAGACACTGAGCTTTCATTATAAATCCAAGTTTTGGGTTTAAACCCACAGGACTACATTAGAAAAAGGTTACTATTTTTTTTCCACATGCTATTCATAACCTTCTGATTTTACAGCAGTGCTCAGAAAGAGGGAAAATAATAAGTAACAATTCTGTTTTATTAAAGTCTTTTCCTCCAAATCCCTATCGATTTAAAGAAATAAGGAAAAGTATACTGTCTTCTTTGCTATAGTACCTGCTAGCGTGCGTGTGTACACACACACACACACACACACACACACACACACACACACACAGTTGATTCACAGCTGCCTGGTCCCTTGGGTATTTGAGCTTGAAGATCAGACAACACATAAGAATTCAGCCATGACTCAAAATGGAAACAAAGAAGACCATTCTTAGCAACCCCCGCAATGTGAAATGAAAAACTAGAGGCTGTAGGCTGGAGCCCCCTAGCATGCTTACCCACTCCATTGTCCTTGAGGGCAATACTGTTAAATACATATGACAGCCAAAGAGATGAGGAGAATAGTTTCCAGAAAGCAATGATTGGATCTCCCTTTTCATGAGGTAGAATAGGCAGGACTATGTAAGCCTCTAAGTAGCACTTGAGAACAGGTCCTGTAAGACAGCATTGTCTCCCTCTCGTACGGCATCTGAAGAACATATTATGTTATATAACCTTCCTCCCAGCCTGCCCTGCTCTGACTGAGACCCTCTTCCTTTAGAAGCCTGCTAATAACAACTTGTGGATGACAATCTCCATCTTAACAAGCCGGATTAGTTAGTTTAAAGCAACGAACTGAGGCCATTTGTGCAGATGCTAATCAAAAAAAGGAAAAAAAAAAAAGGACCCATGTGCCTCCATCTCTTGTAAGTACAATATAGATAAAGAGCAGAGTGTTTCAGGGCCACATCTGTGAGCTGACCTCTAAGGCACACAAAGGTCTTTGGGACTGTGGGGTTATAAAAGGAGGGAAGAGGGTTTGTATCGGGCCAGTCGCACACAACAGTGGCTTTCTGAAAGGGCAGTTATCAGGAAACGGTCTGAAGATTTAGTTTCTTGGAAATGTTCTTCAGTGGTCTCCCGGGAGGTCTTTGCTGTTTTACAGACACTTTCTAGTGCCTAACACAGAGCCTGGCACACAGCAGAGGTGCACATTAAATGATGGATGGAGGGAGGGACGACGGATGGAGGAATCAATGTATAAGGATAGAATTTTAAATGTCAAAACAAACAAATCCCACTGATATGTAACAGTCCTCTCTTTCCTCTCTGCACCAAGAACGTGAAATTGTATTAAACATAATAGTCAGCACATTTGGAAATAAACTGTGTCTTTAGAGATCAATGGCCCGATTAATTATTAACATTCAACCATGACTGGCACTTCAAAATACACACACAAAAAGGAAAGCTACTCAGCTGATGATTCAGACTTAAAATATGGCAGAAAATTTAAACCCATTTAAAAAAATAATAATAATCTGTCATTTCGTCCACCTCTCTGACAGGTTGCTTTTTTCTACACCACAACCAGGAAACTGGCTCATAAAGAAAAGGATGTTTAATTTCCTTTAAAATATTCTGAGCATAATATACTATACACTCTATTACATACTGGATCTGAGTGTGTAATCAGTGTGAGAGAGAAAAACAAACTGTGACAGGGAACCCTAGCTCTCACAGTCCAGAGAGTGCAATACACACACACACACACACACACACACACCCACACACACTCACTCAGCTTCTACTGGCTTCTTAAATTCTAACTGCCCTTCAGAGGTCTGTGTTGCTGTTTTAGGAATACTCTGAGCTAAATGTTTGTTGGAATGCTAACCTCTTAAGAAGCTGAGGACGTTCTGCCGAGATCATTCAGTCAGAAGACATTCAACTGCCCTACAAGTTACAGAAGGGTAAGTTTGAGAACTGGAATTATTCCT
Organism: Lyroderma lyra; assembly: GCA_004026885.1. NCBI lineage: Eukaryota > Metazoa > Chordata > Mammalia > Chiroptera > Megadermatidae > Lyroderma > Lyroderma lyra. Next base: position 98,625 of record PVJL010002940.1, read on the forward strand.
TTTGATTAAAACATAAACGTTGCCTCTCTGGGCAACATTCACCTCTAACACTCATCACAAAGAATAGTTTTCTTACAAGAAGGCTGTAGTCAACCTCAAAAAGATAGAGGTATAACTTTAAAATGTTTTTCCTATCATTTACAGATATTTCGAATAAAAAAAATCAAGCTCTTATATATATTCAGCCCATATTGCCTCTCAGCCACAGAGATTTTTTTATTCTTTTATTTTTTTATTTTTTGATTTACTGCCAATGATTGTCTCATTTTCTCATGTCCCTGTCACCTAGAGCCGAGGAATGAGATCTTCTGGCGCTGCTACCCACAGGTTTTAGGACAGGGTTTGATTCAGACCTCACCTAATTCCCCGGCGTGTTCAAAGCCCAGGCAGGACAGTACGACCTGTTCCCTCAGAGCAGCTTCATTATTCCCAACCTTCTCTAGAACAGATCCTCCAAATCTGAACTGGAATATTTTGTTGCAGTTGAGTTCGAAGAGTCTACACAGAAAATCTACAGCACACAACACATTTTGCAAGGCACTGTGAGACTTCAAAAAGGAGGCAACACCTCTTGTCCTCAAGCAGCTTACCATCAAGCTGGGACAGTTGGGACAATACTGCCGCCAGCGGTTATAATATACGGCACAAAGCCACAAAAGAAGTATAATCCAAGTACTGTGCAGAGTCAGACAAGGGTTTATAAAAGGCTGTATGCAACGTTTAAAGCTTGATGGGCCTTGAGAGGTTATATGTAAAATGTCAACAAACTAGGAGGACATGGATGAGGATATTCCAAAACTAGGACAGGACATAGGCACTGATGCAGTGAAGTATTTGGACGAGTTTGGGCACACTAAAGACTTGTTTGTCTAAGAAGGGGAAAGCAGAGGAAAATTTAGAGTGGAATCATATTAGAGGGGGTGGTATTTGATCCTGGGAGCATTTGGAAGCTGCTCACCATTTCTGAGCAAAGCAGCATCGTAAATGGAAACTGCACCTTCACTAGGCTCACCAGACACCTTGCTTTGTGAGATTTCCAAGGATGCTCCCAGCAAGTAACAGTCCTAAGGGTCTGTTACCAATAGGAATTGGGGAAGGGGGGCACCCAATTTGCATGAAGCATACTTTCTGAAAGTATGAAACTTTAAGGACCAAAACAACACGTTGTAAAATCTGTCCTACTTTTTATATCTTCGGAAATAAACAAACCTTTCTATTTCAATATTTGGCATCATGACAAGACCTAAGAGGAACTAGAGAGATAATTAATAAGGGCATGAGGGGAAAGTGCAATTAAAAATGGCAAAGACTACTCCATCGATAAGTGCTTCATACTGAGAAAGATTATTACTGTGATCTCCAGCTTCAAACCTGAAATCAAGTCACACTGAATGGGTAATTTGAGCATTATTAGGGGGGAAAGCCATCATGGTTCCTAGCCTCTAAATTACAGGAAAAAAAGATGTTACTCTGACCTCACCTTTCTGTCAGTTTAAATCAACAAAATAATCATAGCTTAGTCTCAACTGGCATAACTCCTTCTAACCTCAAGTTCTAATGTTGTCCTTCATTTTCAAAACCAGAATGGGAAGTTAGACAGAGAATGCCTCAAGAAGAGTCTTTTCCAGAGCTCTTAAAGAAAAGTTTCCCAGGAAACCAGGAAGGCAAACTCCCCTTATCCGAATAAGGGCCTTTGTCAAAAATAAAAATTATCTGGAGCAAATTTGTAAGCTGAAACCCCACCAGGCCTGGAGATTTCAAGTACCCTGGCCCAGTTTACAGAGCCTGCCTAAAGATGTTTTCCATCTAAAACGTGTTTGTCACTCATAGGAGAACTTTTGGCTTCTGCCTTTTTTGAATAGAATGATTCAAAACTGAATCATTTCCTGCAATTTAATTTCACTGCTGAATGCAAAATATAAGAGGATCAGGTCACAGGGACAGGGATCTATCTCCAGAAAGCGATCACACTCCCTGGGCTACCCTAAGTGGAGATTTAATTGGACACAGTAGGTTTTGCTATTGTTGCAACATGGAAATAAATTATTTTAAAAAACAGCCAATGATCACAGCCAGTTCAGCAGGTACAGTGCTCAGGAAAAAAAATATGACTTCCAATTATTGCTTAAGATAGAAGAAACACTAATTTCAGATGGTCAGTTTTGTTGTTTTATGATCATCGTCATTGTCACCTTAATCATCATCATCATCCTGTTTTATATTTGTCCAGTAATCTTAGAAAAGGACAATGACCAGAGATGAAAACTACTGTCTATGCTTTCCCTAACCTTCATTAAAGGAGGTCCACTGAAATAAAAATGGGATGAGAAGCTCCTATCATTCCTGCTCAAAATATTTGTGTCACCTTCTTTTAAGTCAGGGGTTAGCAAATTATACTCACAGTCCAACTTAGCCTGTTGCCTGTGTTTATAAATAAAGCTTTATTGGAACAGAGGCATGCTCATTCATTTATGTATTATCTATGGCTGCTTTCATACTATACTGACCGAGTTCAATAGTTAATGACAGACATTTGGCCTGCAAAGCTTAAAATATTTCCTAGCTGGCCCCCTACTTTACAAATCCTGCTTTAAGTCGTTGTTGTCATCATCATCATCATCCCTTCCATTTTCAGAGGACATGGGGTGTTGGAGGGTTTTAACACACATTGTTTGATAACACATTTCTGATACATAATGGTGGAGGGGACTGCAATGCCCAGAGATACCTCAGACCAGTGTCACTTCTCCATGGCAGATTCAGACTTGGTATTGCCCTCATCATGGGACACTTAGGGTAAGGATGTCACTTTGTACATGGAGAGTGAGGACCAGGGCTCCTGGTTTTTCATCAAGAATATCTGACAATTAAGTTCACGAACTCATCCTAGAAAAAGTGCTACACACCTCATTGCTGAATAATATCACTACGGTCACCTTCAAAGTACTCCCCTTGGGAAGCTATACACAGACACAGCACCTAGTCTACTCTTCAAAGCAATTTTGGGACTCTTTTTCTGGAATGGCCATCAGAGGTGTCATCATATTACCCCGAAGTCCCGAATATCATCAAAATGTCTTTCTTTCAATATTTCCTTTATTTTCAGGTAAAAAAAAAAAAAGTCATCGGGGGCCAGATAAGGTGAGTAGGGAGCGTATTCTAATACAGTTATTCATTTACTGGCTAAAACCTCCCTCACAGACAGTGCTGTGTGAGCTCGTGCATTGTTGTGAAGCAAGAGCCATGAGTTGTTGGTGAAAAGTTCAAGTCATTTTCATCTTTTTCACGCAAACTTTTCAGCACTTTCAAATAGTAAACTTGGTTGACCATTTGTCAGCTGGTACAAATTCATAATGAACAATCCCTCTGGTATCAGAAAAGATAGGCAACATCATTTTGACTCTTGATTTGGACTGACAGAACGTTTTTGGTCATGTAGAATTGGCTGACTTCCATTGTGCACTTAAGACATTTTCAGGGTATTATGTTTCATTGCCAGTGATAACACAGCCCAAATCATCATCCTACCTCTCTAAAAGGTCTTGGCAAACTTTGACTCTCCTCTGCTTTTGTTCATCAATGAGCTCCTTCAGGACTAGTTGTTTTTGAACACATCTTTCTCATGCCAAGATTTTCAGCTAAGATTTTCCTGTTCCTCTATCAATGTTTACTTGGTCTGCTATGCTTCTCAGTCAGCCTATAATTTTGATGCACAATTAGATGAATTTTTGCAATGTTTTCATCAGTTCTGCTCATTATTGGCCGCCCTGACCTCTCTTCATCAGTGACACTTTCTCTCCCCTAAGAAAACATTTAATCCATTTGTACCCTGCTGTTTTCTTTGTGGCATTATCCCCATCAACTTGGACTAACATGTCCCTGATTTCACTTCCACTCTTGCCAAGTTTAACAAGAAATTTAATGTTTGTTTGTTTGTTGCTCTAATTCAAGCTCTGACATTCTTATGGTGACACACAAAAACACACGACAATAATGAATGCCACTCAGCAAGACTCCACCACACAGCAACAGGAACACAGCTGTGAGACACAGATATACCATGGTTATGACATCTTATCAAGTTGTTTGCACAGTGCTGCCAACGTAAGCGCATGGTGGCAAGTCCGCGAACTTAATTGTCAGACCTCATAAGAAGCATTGGGCATGACCCACATTGGGGTGATTCACCAGGAAATGATAAGGAGGATTGTTATACTTGGAAATTGCTTATTAAACCACTGTGTGTTAATACATTTATAATCATACATATTCCCGTCCATCTGGAGTGGAAATATGTAAATGGAGAAACATAAAAGTTGAGAACATTTGGGAATGTTGGAAACTGCTGTAGCAGGATAATATATTGGAAATAACTTACAGTTTAAACTCAAACCTGAGTTCAAATCCAGACTTTGAGCCAATTTTGAGGAGCAAAATTTTTCCCTCTCTAAGCTTCCATTTCTTTATCTGCAAAATGCTATCATGGAAATGCTAACAGATAACACTTACTTTTCAGGGCTGTTGTAAAAACTGAATGAGATAACTACTGCATAATGCTTGGCACAATGCAGTAAATGCTCGAGACATGACAACGGTAGTAACCATTACTATGTCTGGCTTCAAATAAGAAAGCAGGAGAGTTCCTTCCTAAGAAAGGTTGATTTAAATGTCCTCAGTAAATAGGGCTAATACTCTCAAAATGATTTAATTCTGTATTTCACTTGCTTTTAATATTATGCTTAAAATAGTACAGTTTGTATTTTCACCTTACTTCTACTCTCAAAGCTTGTTCAAATAAACTCAACATCTCTGTGTGTAAAGTATGGTACAAGGGTCAGGCACTTGCCCATTTTACAGATGAGCAAAGTAAAGTTATTATCTAGAGTCCTGCAGTTAAAGAGTAAAGCTGAGACCATGTCTCTTCTCCTCATGGCCCAGAGCACTTAGTGCTACCCAAGCTTTTATAGAATGGTCTTTAAAAGTCAACCCTAATACCTGGGGAAGGCAGAGGCCCCATTAGAAAGCTAGGGTGGAGGGAATGAGATCAAGGGCAGAAGACACTAGGGAAGAAAGCAAGACACTCAAAAAAGCAAGAATCTAACAGAAGGATGAGGCTTCAGAATTCAGAGAAATCCAATATGCCTTTAGAAAGGACCATGTCTACACTTCTATATTGCTTACGGTCTGAAGCTAAGCCAGAGGGATGTACATAGTGAGATTTTTGTCTCATTTCAGGAAGGATACAGGATAAAGATTCTGTGTCAGTAATCTTTCTTGGATTAATGGTTTCTCTTTTATCTGCTGTATTTCTGCTCAGATGTCTTTTCTCTGAATGAGTCAGAAGAATGCAAATGCTGGATGCAGTATGCCTGAAATATTTAAATCTCGTTTTGCAATGTTTTGCAGGTTTTAGAGGGGAAAATTACACACACACACACACGCGCGCGCGCACACACACACACACAATAAAAGAATGGCAGATGAGGAGTACAGATATATCAGCCAGCAATACAAAAACGTGGTATTTCAATTTGACAACAAACTCATTTTTCTTTTTCCATTTCTTTGTTTCTCCAGATCAACATTTAGATGCTTGATGTGAGTGGAAAGAATCTGCAACGTTCTTTGTGAGACTCGGAATCTCATCAAGAATGTATCCGAATACATGGAAAACTGATTTTATTTTGGCTCCAAAATGACAAGGCTTCATTTCGCAATGAGCACGTCCCTGGAGAAAGCATTCTCTACACACTGATAGAGAGGGTGGGACAGGTTGGGCGGTGGGGCGTGATTGTGTGCATTTTTCTGATCCCTCCTTTTATTGATACACTCTGGACGCTTTATTTTCATGTTCAGTCATGGACTTGCAGGCAGTGTTTCACTATTGTAACTAAGAGGGTTTTCTTTACAAGGAAATCTGAATGGTATTAATATTCAAATCCTCTGGCTTGGTCTGCCAAGGCCTGATGGAGCTTGCACAGACATCCTGTGCTGCAAGGGAACAAATCTTGGGAAATACAGCTGAGTAAATTAGGATTTAGCTTCCGTCCCCATGTGCAGTCCTTAACATGAAACCCTTACACTAAAAGGTCTCCTCCAAAGGCTTTTATTGCTGCAAGAAAGAGTTTCTACCATGTGAACCCAAAGACAGAGGGAGGCTTTCTTATTTTCCTTTCCACCTCATGTGAAAGAATAATCTCGTGCCTTCAGGACAAAGGCTTCTTTAAACAACAAAGAGAAATGCTTTCAACATCCATGAACATCTCCCAACGACAATGGGATTGCTATTCACAGACAAATAAGGAGAGAGAAAAAAATGTTGGGCATGAACAATTGGTCAATACAGCATTACCCTCAAAAACCAGAAAGCCAGAATTTGAAATGGGAAACATCTTCCACTCCTATCAAATTAGGATTGATGAGTTCCCAGAGATGTTCCACTTCCTTTGATGCTACTTAAATGATTTATAACCCTTCTCCATGTCATGGTTTCTGAATTTCCTTCAAGCAGGCACCTGAACTAAAGGTTGTAGAAGGCTTGGCACAAAAGCACAAAATCATACCTCCTTTTTCTCACATTTTCATGAATTGGTCTGTGGAATTCAAGCCAGCATTCACTAAGTACCTAGGCACTGTGTTAGATACTGGGGCCCAAAGATGAGTAAGACACAGTCCTTGCCCTCAGAAAATTCATGTCTAGGAGGGTAACCAATGCCTGACATACAATACAACTGCTAGAGCAAAGGTACGAGGAGGCACCACCCAGGAGGGCAGGTGTCAAATTAAAAAGATTTTTTAAAGGTCATTTGAGTTGAGGCTTAACTAACGATTGAAGAGATGAACAAAGAAAAAGAGGCCTAGAGTGAGGTTTTAATCTCTAGACAGGCACATAAATACCCCTGGACATACAGCTACCTCCAGAAAAACAAAAACATGTTGACTTTGCCAAGTCAGATCTGTTGGGTTTCTATTATCCATGCTCCCTATTGATTAAGAATTGATTTATGTCACCCAAGGGCCTACTTCAGAAGGTTATATGGTATGAGAAAGGTCAGACTTCAGTCTCTCGAAGTGAGATTTTAGGGGCCCCAGCCCCTGCCCAGCAATCAACTTTCCAACTCGTCCCCTCTCAAGAAAACTACCGACAGGATAAAATTCTCTGAGGTCTTTGGCAGCTGCAGCCCCAACTACAGGTCCTCTCTGAACCCCATTTAGTTTGTAGGTAGACTATCATCTGCAGGTGTCATGAGTTTCCTGTCAAATTACAATACCACATTTTTGCATTGCTGGCTACTATATCTGTAATTCTCACCTGTCACTCCTGCATTGTGTGTGTGCATGTGTGTATGCGCACATGTGTGTGTGTGTGTTTATGCATGTGTGTGTATGTGTTTTCCCTCCAAACCTGCAGAGAAGCAGAGCAGGGTACTCAGGCCACAGGAAGAAGCTCTTTCTCAAAGAGGTTCAACCAAAGTTTCTGCCTAGTGTGGGAATACATCCTGGATGGTACAAGAATACAAACCATGTTGTGCAACAACTAGCTATTTATATTACGTTGCATGGACTCCAAGTGCTTCTTTCATTCTCTGTGTCTTCTCCAGAACTGAATGATGGTCAAGGTATATATGAGAGACCGCTAATATATTAAACTTATATTTAATACATTATTATAGAAATCTCTATATATTCTAACATGTATATATTAGCACGTTCTAATATATACATATTAGAATATATATAAAATGTCCTATATATACGTATTTGAATCCCAGTTTCAGTAGCTACAACTTACTGAGTCCTCTTAGTGAATAAAATGTGGTTCACCAAAATGCCTTTGCTTTCTTAATACCCAAATTCAAACCATCATCTATGGTACCAACAGAGATATTTTATATCTACAGACACATCCCAGCCCCACATCCCAGCCCACTGAATTAACCTTCTCTAGCCAGGGAAGCATACTGCTGAGACGGGTTTTTAGAATGCTCATTTAAATGAGATGGAAGCTAATTTCCTCTCCTAAATGATATTGAGGCTCTGGAAAGCACAATGTGAAAAATGACTGAGTCCACTCATGCATCAGACAGGATCATTCTGGCCAAGTTGGTGCTGACAGCATTCAAAAACAATGATGGAGGAGTCTGGCCTTGCTGTTGTCATTTTAATTGTCACTGTGAGTGACGAAAAATGCATTTCCTTCTCCAGCATACTTATCTCTCAGCTTTGTAATACCTTAACTGGGACCGTGTCACTTAGCATGTGAGATAAAATAAAAAGGAAAAGAAGTGTGTGTGAACATGTGAGAGAAGGAGTGAGTGGGAAAGAGAGAGAAAGGAAAGAAAGGATGAGGAGAAGAGAGACAAAGAGAGACAGAAAAGAGGCAGGTAAGTGATCAAATCAGAGAACGAGAAGGAGACAAAAATGGAGAAAGAAAAAATGAGAGACCAACAGGATTATTTTGGATGGCTCTTCCTGAATATCAAAGAGGGCTGTTAGTAATCTCATGGAAGAGGCTAGTTTTTTACAAATCAAAAACCCTGCAATGTTTCCAAGATCCACTCTGAGTTTTCAGGCAAGACAGCCCAGAATTTCTTGTTAAAAGCTTAAGGGCTCAATTTATGCTAAGCATTCAAGGAAATGTCTCATCCAAACAGGATATCGTTTTTCATTTTAAAAAAGCAAACCGATCTCAGAGCATAAATGTTATTATTCGCAGTCGCAAAGGAAAATGGCATTTACTTTCTCTTCCTTCCTAGGGAGGGGGCTCTCCCTTTTGGGGTCCAGAAGAGGGCTCAGGAATCTTGTTTCTACTCCTGAAAGGAATACATTTATTCCTCTCAACCCTCATAGGTGAGTCCATAAGCCTCCTCCAAACATTGATTGCTTTCATGGGTCAGTGTACAGTATGCGCATGTTGCTTTTCAACATATGTTTGGGGGAAAGAATCAAAGCTAATTTCAGTGTGTGAAAAGCTAGCAGATTCCATTAGTGATTGTGACTTCACTTCAAAGCGATAAGGCTGCTGGTTGGAAGTTCCCAGAACTGAATGTCCAAATGGGAATTTATGATGTAGAACTTCAGTTTTATCAACCATAGGCTTCAACACACATACAAAAGAAGAAATACATTTTTTTCCCCTCTGGCAGAAATTTTAAAAGTTAACCCAGTGAACCAATTGGGCATTCTTTTCTCATCACCACTGCCATCATTTTTTCTTGCTCAAAACATGTTAGAATCACGGAGGGGGTCATTGGGATCATCATTTCCGGTTTTCACATTGATGGATCAGAAAGAATGCACATTACATGAACTCATGCTGCCTCCTGTACAGATGACCACAGCAAAATCCCAGAAGCAATCCAAATGCAACTGGACCACAGTTCAATTCTCCTTGTCCTTTTAACATCTGTATCTGGTGGCATTCTTAATCACCTTGGTTCCAAGCTCCATGAAGTTATCTCACATCTTTATGGAAAGCAAACCCAACTAGAGTTTGGTCAATGAATCAATGATACTTAAGGGTTGTCATTACATTACATTCCATAAATGTACATAAATAGACTACTCAGAGAAAAAAATGGTATGCACAGCTAAATTCTATCAAAATAGAGCATACTTTATTGGAAAGTTTGTTATAAAACAACATTTGGTTTTCCAACTATAAAAATGGGTGGTCTCCATTTAATACTATGTTTTTTGTTTTTTTTTTACAAGACAGGATATACATTACTCAGTATATGAAGAGTTAATAACTGGGCCCACCAGTTTCATTAAAAAAAAAAAAAAAAAAAAAAAAAAAAAAACAAGTCAGGATCCATGCCAGTTTAACAGGATCTCAGGCAGAATAATAATAATACCCTTCATTGCTTCAGGTTCAGGAAAAAGGGAAACTCACTGAGTGATACTGGAACCACTCCCTGTTTGACTGAGCCTCAAGTTCCCCTGCAGCTATTGTTTGCTGTGTGTTCAAGCCCAGGTTGCTAGGATCGGTGGAAGAAAATATAAAGACACAGAGTGAAGCAAAAGATAATGAATGTTGACTGAGTACCTACTATATGCCAGGCAGAGCTGATTATCTCTTTCATTTCTCATAGTTATCCTATGCGCTTTACAGATGATGAGACTGAAGCTCTAAGACATGCCCACAGTCCTATAGCGGGAGGTGGTAGAACTGAGAATAAACTCACCCATTCCATTTGATTCCAAAGCCCTCATTCCAGAAGCCTCTACAGCAATGGTTTTTAAATTGTGTTCCAGTTGCTTTAGGGGTTCCTCAAATGTTTGATGTGAGGAAATATTTTTAAATGTTTTAAAACTATATGGGGTTCCCTAGTGGTATAGTGGCAGGCTTCGGTGCTCTCACCACCATGGCCTGGGTTCAATTCCCAGCCAGGGAACCAAACCACCCCCACCCCCGCCAAAAAAAAAAAAATTTAAAAAATGGGGTGTATTCAAGTGTTATACACACAATGTTAACCTTCTAAAGACTACCAGGACATTAGCTTGTGTTCTCAGTAATTGATTTTATTACAGAACATGTTTATATAATTTAACACTTAAAATACATGTATACTACTAAAATACTGCTTTTATCAGTTTCATATATTGAATTTTGCACAGAATTTGCACAGGTTAAAAAAAAAACACACAGGTTTGAAAATCACTGCTTTAGGGCATGCATTCTCAATGGGGATGGGAGTGTGGGGGCAATACAACTTCCAAGGGAATGAAATTTGGTTCTTGAGAGCCAAAAAATCTTAGCTATGACAATGGTTTGTTCCCCGCCTCCTTCCCTAAGGTCAGTACATAAAGAGGCATCCAGCATTTATTTGCATGGTATTAAAATTTCATAGGGAGAGGGGGATTAGAAAAAAAAAGTCTGAAAAGGCTCTTTAAGAGGAAGATAATGAGAAAAAGGTTGAGAAACACAGCTCTGGGACAGTAAGATTTTCAGACAGTATAAAACGAAGATGAGGGGTAGCTTGGTCCTCATTCAGCCTGAGCAGCCCACCTAACTTGAATTGTAACCCTGTGGGGAGTTCTCCTTAGAGAATTAGGCTGTCTTGTGTGCAACCTGAGGGCTGTCTATCTGGAAAAGACTTGGCGGAGCTCCAATCCCTTTATTGAAGGGAGACTCAGCAATCTGAGCCAGCCCCCTCATTTCACAGAAGGATCTGAGGTCCAGAGAAGTAAAGGGTTTGCCCAAGGACACAGAACTACTTGTGACAGTCAGAAAACTTACACCCAGAACAGTACCCTACACAAGGTGGGTGCTCAAAAAAATAAAAATGTTTTGTCAAATGAATGAAGAGACAAATGACTTTTAAAAAGAGGTTTCACTGGAAATATCAGATATAAAACAATTTTAAACCAACTGTAGGTAGACTGCCTATGCCCCATCACCAACTGACAGGGGAAACAAAAAAAGGAAACTCAAGAACAATGTGTGCCCAGTGGTCAGAGGCCTCTGGGAATCACTCACTGCCCACCTCCCAGCCCCAGCTGAAACAGAACAGTGTTGGGAGACATTGCAAGTGAGTTCTTCCTCTAGCTGACCCGACTGCGCATCTTTCCTTTCTTTGTTTGTTTTTCTTTCTTCAAAGCTCTCACAATACTCCTAGGGTAGTACCATCTGCTGAAACAGGATGAACAGGTAGCTTTAAAATGATGATAGCTCTGGGAAAATGATAATCACTAGGTCATAGAAAGCTGCACTGCAGTGTATAAATAAGATAAGTAAAAGTGCTGAGGACTGCATGTATGCTTTAATAAAATGTGTTTTCCCTTTTTGTGGAGAATGCCTTTCTCGAATGCCTAGGGAGAGAAGCTGAACTATAGACCAGAAACATGCAGACGGTTCCAGAATCTGGCAATGAGGGTGGGATCAGAGGGGAGAAAGATGAAATATTACTTACTGAGACACAAAAGGCAAAGAGTTGGACCAGAGCCTTTGTGTTGAATTGCTGAAGCAATGGAATGAGATCAGAACTTCCAGGTCTAATTCCAAAGCTCCCTTTGGTAGAGGCAATATGCTTCAGTGAAAAGAGCAAGGGTTTGGGTTACAGCACAGCACTCCACTAAGTATGTGACCTTGGGAAACTCAATCTCTCTGAATCTTGATTTGCTCAGATGTGAAAAGGGGAGAATATCTTACAGGGACATCATACGGTTTAAATTAGAGAATGTACATAAAGCACCAACTATAATACCTGCTGTATCTTTGGTGTGTGATAAATGGTAGTAATAATGATGAGGGTGCAAATGTTCCAGATGATAACAGTAGTGGTGATGATGATGATGATCCACAGACCTTCTCCACAAAGCAGCTCCATGTACACAACAAGTGCTGAAAATCATAAGTAGCTCAGAAGTTAGCATGCCCTGTGAGATACACCATTGGAAATTATAATTCACAGAGCAAGAAGCCCCTTTGCCAAGTATTTCAGTGAGCAAGAATCAAATCTTAAAAACATAGGCAGCTTCTGGATTTGTGTACATACCTCATCTTACTTGGGCTCTCTGCAAACACAAAGCATTTTCTCTGACACTCTCTCATTTTATCCCTGTACCAGCAATGTGAGTTTGCCAAGGCAAGTACAAGATGCCCATCTGACAGATGAGAAAATCTGAGGTCTCAGGTTTTAGTCATTTCTTTACTAGCCCAGTGGTGAAGAGAACTGGTACCCAGAGCAAAAGCCTCGTTGTCTGCTTCCTATCCTATTGGTATACCACACCGACTACTTAAAGTCTCCCACCTTGAAAGAAATGTGGAAATTATGCAGGTCAGATACAAGTGTGCCTTCTCTACAGCCTGGTCTCTCCTCCATCTGACCCTTTCCATCTGAGTCAGCACAGTGTTCTCTTTAGTCATCTACTCACCTCTGCATTTTCCACTCCTAACTCAAAGTAGAAAATCCAGGAAAGACCAATGAAAGAATTTTCTCCCCTTGGAAACCAAGTGAGATGTCTATGAAACCAGATACACAAATGGCATCATCTGATCATTGTGCGATGACCAGTGGGGCAAGACTGAGAAGGCTCTGGAGGGATTTGCTGTAGCCCAGTGGACAGAACAGAGCTGACTTCAGTTTACAATATCCCCAGTCAGCTGGGGATGCTCTTTCTCTAACCTCAAACACCACTCTGAGCAAAGGAATGATGATGTACCCTCCTCCTTATAACAGTCCTATGAGGAAGATGGGTCAGCATTCTTTCTTCAGCTGGGAAAACTGAAGAATCACAAATTGGGCACCATATGCAGAAACAGACAATGTATTAGTTGCAAAGCCAGGTCTTAAACACAGATTTCCTCACTCCAGCTCCATCTTCTTTGAACTATACCAGATTATTGCCTGTCTCAATTAGAAATCTTTTAGTGGCAAACAGCAAAAAATCCAATTCAAATCTTCTTTAAAAATGGAGGGGATGTTTTATTTCATTGCTGAGGAGGAAGAGTTGGACTTGAATGGTCACCTTCTGTAAGGTTCCTCTGGCAGTTCCCAGTAATGAGATGTTTCCTTTATGCCACCTCTGGAGTTTCCTGTTCTCGATCTCTTTGTACTTTGTGGACCCATATTATTTGTACCATAGACAGAAGCTAGCATTTTGGTTGTAGTTTGTAAACCTTAGAGCTTATTTAAATTCTGTGGTGCTTTTCAGATTGGGGGATTGCTGAACGAATGGAAATACGCTTGCTTTTAACCTGCTACACCTGTAACAATAACATCACATCTTCTCTCTGAGGAAACCTGGAGTACCTGGTATCTGAACCAAGTCTGCCTCTTTATTTTTGGCCAGGATGTCTGCCTGTATTTCTACCCTCAAGGATTAGACAATGAAGATGTTCTGCCTTGACCATCCCTCTTAGAAATCTCCTTCAATATTTAAAGGTACCACTTTGACCGAAGGTACTCCCCAATTGACCAAGGAGGACATGGGCTGGAAGGCAGGAACCAGTGTTTCTAAGTTTTTTCAGTTTTTCCAATGATTTGGAATCAGTTGGTCTGAAGATACACTCTGTGGAGGTTACAAGCTTACTTGGTAGCTGATTAAACGAGCATAGTCTCTTCTGTGTTCTTCATGGCAGGAGAGCATCCTCAAGCCCATGGGTTACCTGCTGTGTAGTCAAACTTATGACCTAGTGCTTCTAGGAAAAAGAGGATTGCCTATTCCCTGAAGTTCTTCGATGTCTTTAACTGAGTAAGTTTCATTAGCTTCTTTGGGTCCTTTAGCAGTTACTAATGCACACTAACTCCTGGCTTTAGCACTTACTAGCTGTGTAGCCTTGGGAAAAATCACATACTCTCCTCTTTGTGCCTCAGTTTTCTTATCTGTACCATGGGAAGAATTATGATAGCAACCTTATAGAGTTGCTATGAATACTAAATGAGCTAATATATATGAAAAACTTGGAGCAATGTCTGGTACTCCATAAGCACTATATGTATTATCTGCTGTTACTGCTCCTCTCCTTCGACTTGTTCCTTCTCTTTCTTCTTCTTTTTTCTTTTTTTGGACACTTTTAATTTTTCAATTACATTTGACATAGGATATTATATTGATTTCAAGTGTACAGCACAGTGATGAGTCATTTATGTAACTTACTAAATTCTCAGATACATCTGATTCCCCTCTTGACACCATACCTAGTTATTACAGTGTTATTGACTGTATGCCCTGTGCTACACTTTATATCCCTGTGACTATTCTGTGACTATGAATTTGTACTACTTGATTTCTTCCCCTTTTTTACCCACTATTCCAGCTTGCCTCCCATCACCCCAACAAATCTAGTGCCCATCTGACACCACACACAGTTACTGCAACCTTATTGACTATATCTCATGTTGTACTCTATATTTCCATGATTATTGCCTTGTAAAAGCCAAACTAAAGTTCTCAATCCCTTTCCCATATTTTACCCACTCTCCCATCCCTCCTCCCATCTTAAAGAAGTCCCTCTAACATTTTTTATAGTACTGGTTTGGTAGTGATGAACTCCTTTAGCTTTTTCTTATCTGAGAAGTGGTATCTGTCCTTCAATTTTGAATGCTAGCCTTGCTGGGTACATTAATCTTGGTTGTAGATCCTTGCTTTTCATCGCATTGAATACTTATGGCCTGCAAAGTTTCTGATGAGAAATCAGCTGAGAGTTGAGTGGGTGCCCCCTTGTAAGTTACTACTTGCATTTCTCTTGCTGCTTTTAGAATTTTCTCTTTTTCTTTAACTTTTGCCATTTTTAGTTATGCTGTGTCTCAGTGTGTTCCTGTTTGGGATCATCTTGTTTGGGACTCTCTGTGTCTCCTGGGCTTGTATGTCTATTTCCATCGCCAGGTTAGGAAAAATTTCAGTCATTATTTCTTCAACTAAGTTCTCGATTTTTTGCTTTTCCTCTTCATGTTCTGGTAGTCCTATGATGCAAATATTGTGCTTAATGTTGTCCCAGAGGAATCTCAAACCATTCTCATGTTTTTGGGATTCTTTTTTCTATTTGTTGTTCTGACTGGGTGTTTTCTGCTGTCTTTTCTTGCAAATCACTGCTTTGCAATTCTGCTACCTCAAGTCTGGTTACTGCTTTTATTCCAGTTCTTCATTTTAGTTACTGTAATCTTTATCTCTGCCTGGTCCTTTTTAATGGTTTGTATGTCTTCCTTTATGCTTGATATCTCTCTGTTGAAATTAAGTTCCCTGAGCATTTTTATAATCATTGTTGTGAGCTCTGTCTCTGATGGGTCATTTGTCCCCATCTCATTTACTTGGATTTTCTGTAGTCTGAATTTATTTTTAGCTCCCTTTCTCTGGTTTCTCCTTCTGGCACAGCCTCTCTGTTTGTAGATATTCTGCCCCTTAACCTGACACTCACTGCTGCAGTTTCTTTGGTTTTTGGTGCTGATACTGGGCAGGCAGAGGTCTGGGTTGGGGGACCAGGGCAGAAGCAGCCAGGGTTCATGCCTTTGTTTTCTTCCTGGGGCTGTGGGGCCATGTAGGTAGTGTGGGCTTATGTCTTTCTGTTTTAGTTTGCCCTGAGAACTCTGCCTGGAGCCTTGGGATCCTGTACATTGGTCTCTCAAATTGTGCTGGTTGTGGGCTGAGAAATGCATGAGCAGCCCTCTCCTTTCTCCTTTCCAGCTGGAGGGAGATGTTGCGCTGTGGCTCTTCACCACCTTTGTCACTCCTCCTCCTCTTGGAACCAGAGTGAAGTCAGGCTGCTGCATTTCATGGACCTGGTCTGCACCTCTTGGGGGCCAAAGTGAGGTCTGGTTGCAGTGTTTTATGGCCCTGATTTCTTCTTATGTCTTCTGGATCCTGGTCTTTCCTATGGTCCCTGAGATCATCTAAAGATGTTCCAACATAGGGAGGAGCAGACACTAGGGCTGGAGAAATTATACTTCAGTCCCATAAAACTTGTATTTCCAGAGAAAATAACTTATTTCAAGAGTCCATAATATATAATAAACACTTAACATGTATTTCTCTAATTCTTACAACAATGCTAGGAGATAGATGTCATTATTACTATTTTATAGGTGAAGAAACAGAGTAATCACTTGTCCAGAGTCATATAGTTAGTAAGGATGCTATGGAAAGTCAAACCTGACTTCAAAGCGCATGCAGTTGTCTCTGTGCTATTAGTGATTTTTTTAGCTCCTTGCACTAAAATTCTCAGCCCTAGTCATGGGAAAAAGGATGGATGGGAGATTCTGGATGTGTTTGGATGATGCCAGGAGTTCTCCTTGGAGAAAATGTGTAGAAAAAAGCTAAGGTCTGTTTAGCTAATTTAGTGCCCATCTCCCCAGTTAACAGGCTGCAGGTAGCACCAGCAGCATGACCAAGGACTCTGTGGCATTTTATCTTTTACAGACTTAATTTTGGCATTGGCCTATTTGGGACTAACTACACTGAGTGCCTCTGAGTATATGTCTAGGTCTGTACAGGGCAATGCAATGGATGGGAACATCTTTATTCTGAGTGATACTGATACGGTTTAGCCCAAGTACATAGAAAATTCCCATCTCCACTGATTCCTTTCCTGATAACAAAATCATGGGCCATGAATGGGCTCACGTACTCTCTACTGAAAGACAAAGTATGGCACTATGTTTCTGTGCTAATAAGGAGAGAAGTTGTCAGCTTTCCTTTTCTTGTTTTTCCTAGGGTTGTCAGTTGGCATTCTGGGTAACGTGCATATCGACTGGTGCATATCGATTGGGGGTTGCGGCTATCCTAACAAAGTGAACAGATGAGATGTAGCATTTGTCATGGAAATTTCGGGAAAGACGCTGAATTAAGGAGAAGATGCTTTGGAACAAAATAAAGTTAAAGTGAGTTAGGCTGCCAGCAGAAGTAAGTGCTAAGGGGGAGACATTTTATAACTTATCAAGTTTTAAATCTTTGTCCTTGTCACCATAAACAGCAACGTTATTCATGTGGATTAGCTAAAAAGCCTCCTCAAGGAATCTGATTCTGAATTTGGGGATTCCTTGCTGATTATACAAGTAAGTTAGGGTTTCTGAATGGGTTTCTTTGTCAGCTCCCCTTTCCCACTCAGCAGAAGGTGGAGTTTTTGGCAGTTATATTCCAACTCTGTAATTCCTTATTTTGCCTCCTTCCTCACTAATTCATTCTGAACTCCAGACACACTGATTTCCCCTCGCTTCTAACTGGTTTTGCCTAATTATTAACCCAGCAGGAAGAATTAACTTTTAACTCCAGTGTTGTTTTTGTGTCTCTTGAGACATCTCAGCATGACTGAGCACCATGAAATGTGAGCCGTGATTTCTGGACCTGTAGCACGTGGTTGTAGAAGAGAAAACTTGAGGGGTAGGCTTGTAACATAAGGAAATCATTTTGACAAGAGTAAATGTCTGCAAGTGAACATTCACTAATGAGTCTGAGAGCTTATTTATAGCAAATAATAACAGTTATTATTCTTTACTTGTGATGAATCACCCCGGCACTGGGTCGTGTACAACATGCCAAGGTTTTTGCTGAGTGTTTCCTCTTTAAGTCATGCGGACAAGACAATTTAAACATGTGAAGGGTAATCCAATTAAAGGAGTGGGGAGTTTTCTTGATCTTCTGTGTCACTAAGTCAATAAATAAAGACAAACAGCTAATGTGTATATACATGAAATAATAAATCTGCAATCAGCATAGTCAAGGAAGGGTGGGTAGAATCCATTGAGAGGGACAGTGTGTGAAAGAGAATAATAAATAAAATGAAATGCTATTTGCTGTAAAGTTATAACAATAGCTACCATATTCAACTCTTACTAGGTGTCAGGCAAATCTAGCCCACAACGTGTTTTTATAAACACAGTTTTATTGGAACATAATTTGACCATGGATTGTCCATGGCTGCCTTCACATTTAATAGCATGGGGACTACCTGGCTTATAATGCCTAAAATATTTACTATCCCGTTATAGAAGACGGCAACTAACTCCTGTATTAACTCATTTGAATCTCAAAATCTCCTTTGGTAACTATAAAGATTCCTCTTTTATAGGTGAAGAACCTGAAGCACAGATAGGTCAAACAGCCTGCACAAGGTCACACAGCTAGGGAGTAGCTGACTCAAGATTCAAACTCAAGCAGCCTGACTCTAGAGCCTGTGCACTTAACCACTGTTCGCATAGCTCCTCCTACTGTATGAGACACAATTCCAGGACTCTAGCTAACTTGCAACTAGAAAACAATTTGAATTCCTCACTCCACTGTGTCTCTCATCAGCCTGACTCCGACTCTGGACAGAAGAGCAGTTCGGGTGAGTTAGAGGCTGCCGTGAGAAGTGGTGGAAGATACTGTCGGCAGCGAAGGCACCTACTCTTTACCATTGGGACCGTGTATACTACACTGAGTTCTGCCTAAAGAGACATTGGCCTTTCTCTTTTAAAAAATTACCACCTGGTTGGTGTTGCAATTGGTATGCAATAGGAATTCAAAGAATATTTGTAGAACAAAAGATTGCATGTATTATGGGGTTCCTGCTCAGTTTCCATTACCTTTCCTTCCTCATAATAGCACCTTGAATTTCCTTTGAGAAAATACCCCTCTCCACCATAGTCCTCCCTCCTGACTCTAGGAGAGGGCTCTGATGAGTCTACACTAACCCAAGTATCCCCTCTGTTCATTATGATTGGTTCAGGGATGGCAACATGTTTAAGCGAGTCCAACCAGAGTGAAGCTCACCATCTGTGCTGGAACTGCAGAGACCTAAATACTCTCTTCCCCATGGAAGATGTACTGTAAGGACATGAGGAATGGAACTGTCTCTACCATGAAAACAGAATAAAAAAGTGTTGGTTACAGTATAAGAAAAAGACAGGATAAAGGTCTTCCTATTGCAGCATTAGTGGGAATTACTCGGGGGAGGATAGAGAGAGGGGAGCAGATTCTGTTAATGGAAAAAAGGGCCAAAATCAGCCCAGTTATTGTCCTCTTAACGTTCCATGCTCCTGTGCACTTTGGGGTCTTCAACAAGTTCAAAATGGACTCTCAGGACATCATTGAGTCAAATCCTGAACTTGGGATTCTTGCATATCTCCAAATTCTTCTCAGCACTGTAAAACTGCCTCAGGTTAAAGGTACGTAGTAGTGCAGAGGTATCTCAATAGCTTCAATGTGACCATGAGCAGTGAAAGCCACAGTAGGCAAACCAGCCACCTAGCAGCCTAGAATGCGGGCAATTCAAAGCCAATTGCTACAAACAGCACAAGAAAGGAGGCTTATTCATGTGAATTAAATGCTAACCACTTTCTTCCTCTCTCTCTCTTTCTCTCTCTGGCCTCTCTCCTCTTTCCTCTCTCCTCTCTCTCTTCCCCTCACTCCCTCTACCCCTCCTTTCTCTCTCTCTCTCTCTTTCTCTCTCTCCCCCCAACTCCCTTACCCCACCACTTGCACTTGCATTTGCACTTGCACTGGGGGAAGCCATGTTGTGAGCAGCTCTACAGAGAGGCCCCATGTGGCAAGGAATGGAAGCCTCTTGCCAAAAGCCTCCTGCCAACAGTGAGTGAGCTTAGAAATAGATTTTCCAGTCTCAGTCAAATCTTTAGCAATGCAGCCTTGTATGACAGCTTGATTACAACCTCATGAGAGACTCTGAGCCAGAACCATCCATCCACCCAAGTAGCTCCCAAATTCCTGACCCTCAGAATCTGTGTGAGATAATAAATGTTTCTGGTTTTAAGTTACTAAGCATTCAGGTAATTTGTTATTCGACAATAGATTACTAACACAAATACTTTCTTAAGTCATATAGCTGAAATATAGTGGAATGTCTGGTTTCCCAAGCCTGTGTCCTTGCCATTGCACCATTCTGCCAAGTCTATAGTAGTTCTGCACTCAGTGACTAATGGCTTCTGTTATGGTTTTTGAAAGAAACAGAAATCCAATCAAGCCAGCTCGAGT
>PVJL010002940.1:119133-175193 GCA_004026885.1 Lyroderma lyra
AAAAAAAAAAAAAAAAAAAAAAAAAAAAAAGGCATATTTTGGAGGGCGGTCAAACATTGTAGCACAGTGTGAATTCCAGTTTTTTTTCAGGTATACCCTAAAGGCAGCCAGAATCATGGCCAAAGTGGCAAGGCTAAAATTCCAAGAAAAAGTCTGCTACTATTCTGGCTAGCGGTACCAGATGATAAAAAGCCCAGGGAAGCTACACAACCAGACAGTAAGAGAAGAAGAGAGCCAGGGGAAAAAGATACCAAATTCTGTGCTTAAACTCAACCCAAGTTTCTGCTTGACCTGTGAATCATGTATGAGTGGGTTAAATGCAAAACAGCTACAAGTTACGGTTTAAAGAACTGAACTCAGGTCTGAAATTCACTTACATAGGCATTACATTTTTCAGTTGAAGTCAAAGCAAGTTGGTTGCCTGCTAAAACATAACATCAACACTCTTTAAAGCAATATAAACAAAATTCAAAAGCTCTGTAATATAGCACTCCCAATGTCCAGGATATAATATAGAATTACTCATCATAAAAAAAATTTAAAAAAATTAAAAATGTGACTCAGTCTCATAGGGAAGTAAAAACAACTGATGTGAATCTCAAGATGTTTCACATGTTGGAATTATAAGGAAAGGATTCTAAAATAGCTACTATACAGATACTCACTGAGGTCAAGGAAAATACACTCATAATAAATAATGGAACTCCAGCAGAGAAATATAAAATATAAAAATGAAACAAATGAAAAGTTTAGAACTTCCATAATTAAAAATTCAGTGGATGGGCCTAATGGCAAAATAAAGGCAAAAGAAAACAGTTAATTTGAAGATAAATCAATAGAAATCATTCAATTTGAATAAGGGAGATTGAGGAAAAATGAACAAAATCTTAGCAACCTGTGAAATAACTTCAAAATGCCTCATAGAGAGAGCAAATGGGGCAGGAAAATTTTTCTGGAAGAAAAAGAATACTCAAAACTATGACAAAATTTTGAAAGCTATAAATGCATAGATTGAAGAAGCTCAAAAAACTTCCAACAAGATTATTTTGAAGAAATCCATGCCTCAGCACATTATACCCAAAGCAGTCAGAGAAAACATCACGTTATATACAGGAGAACAATAACAGAAATTAACATATGCATTTCACCAGAAACCATAAAGACCAGGAAATAGTGAAACATCTTCAAAGTATTAAAAGAAAATAACTATCAACCCAGAATTCCAAATTTAGCAGTATATCCTTCAAGAATAAACATGAAATAAAAAGATTTTTAGATAATGAAAAACCAGGGATTTGCCCAAGATCTATATTAAAAGTATGTCAGAATAAACAAACAAACAGACATCAGATTGAAAATTATACCAGAGGCAATCCTGGATGTTCAGAAATAAGTAAAGAGTGTCACACATAAATGATAAATATATGAGTAAATATTAAATATTTTTTATTTTAATTTTTATAGAATACATATGATTATTTACAACAAAAAAAAGTATAAGATTTTCTTGCGGGATTTGTAATATATGTAAGGTTATATATATGACAACAGTAACTTAAAGTATAGCAGGACGGAGAGTAAACAGAACTATGCATTGCAGTATTTCTCCTCTTTATAACACTACATAAATTCTTTTTCATAAAAAGAATATACAGTGCAAATATTTTTTAAAATGCAAAGAAGTATAACTTTAAACACACCAAATTGAAATTAAAATATCAAAATAATTCAAAAAAAGGCAGCAAGGGGGAGAGAGGGGAAGAAATGATAGGGGCTAAAAAACACACATAAAGAATAAAATGGTAGACCTAAATCCAATTATATCAATAATTATGTTAAGTGCTAATGGGATAAACACTCCAAATAAAAGGCACAAATTATCACAAAGGATTAAAAAAAATCAAGACCCAATTAAATGCTATTCATAGGAGAATCAGCTTAAATATAAATGAGAAGTCTGAAAGTAAATGGACAGAAAAAAGACAAACCATCTAAGGAGTAAGCACAGAAAGGCTGAAATAGCTATGATAATATCAGAAAAAATTATGGTCAGAATATTACCAAAAATAATGAAGACCATGTCATAATAAAAAAGACATAGCCATCATAAATATGCATACGCTTCATAACAGAACCATAAAATACATGAGTTAAAAATTGACAGGATGAAAGAAAGAAATAGATGATCCTACAATCAGAGTGGGAGAATTTAACACCTCTCTTTAGCAAATGATAGAAAAGCTAAACAAAAACCAGTAGATTCATAGAATAGAATACCTGGATATAAAATTCATCTCCATCTATTTAAAGAACTTTACACCCAACAACTGCACAATGCACATTATATTTTCAAATGCACATGGTAAATTCACCAAGATAGGCCATATGTTAGACCATAATGCAAGTTTTAATACTTTCAAAGGATTGGAGTCATACAAAGTATGTTATTTAACTACTAAAAGATTAAATTAAAAACAATAACAACAAAGAAGGACAATCACACATCTCTAAAAATTGGACAACAATCCATGGGTCAAAGAAGAAATCACAGAATACTTAGAAAATATTTGAAACTGAAAGATTAAAAAAAAAATACACATATAAATATTTGTATGATGCAGCTACAGCAGTGCTTAGAGGAAAAATCATGGTTTTAAATAGTTATATTAGAGGGGAAAAAGGAAAATATCTGTAATTAATGACTGCAAGAATCTTAACTTTTTAAAAAAGGCAAAGTAAACCTACAGCAGGTAGAAGAAAGGAAATAAAATTAAGAGCAAAAACCAATAAAACAGAAAAACAGTAAATAGAACCAATGAAACCAAAAGTTTGTTCTTTGATAAAAATCAACAAAATTCCTAAAAACTTAGTTGGACTAAGTTGGAAGTGAAGAAAGGGTAGGGAAGAAGACACAACTGACCAGTAACTGGAATTAAAAAGGGGCTATTACTACAGATATTAATAAGATTAAAAAATTATAAATAAATAGTTTTCTATCAAAAAGTTGGAAACTTAAATATGTTCATTGAAAGCTAACAAAGAACAATCAAGAAAAAAATAGATAGCTTATTAATAACTAATAGGTAGCTATCAAAAAATGAAATTTCTTGTTGAATATCCTTCTTGTTAAAAAAAAGAAAGAAAGAAAGAAAGAAAAATCTGACAAAAGGAGAACTGACCCTAGTTGGGGAGCACACAATGCAAACACGGACAATGTATTATAGAATTGTACACAGGGAAACTGTGTAATTTAATTAATCAATTTTACCCCAATAAATTTAATAAGAAAAAAAAAGAATAGAACTCTTTAGGCCCAGGTGTCTCTACTGGTTAATTCTACTGGGCATATAAAGAAAAAAAATTTGACACAAAATCTTCCAGAAAATAAGAGAGAAGAACAACATTATCCTAATACTAATCCATACCAAGATATTACAATAAAAGAAAACTATAGATCCATACCCTTCATCAATATAGATGCAAAAACTCTTACACATTTGGCAAATCAAATACAGCAATATATCAAAAGAATAATCAGAATAATCATTAATACATCATGACCAAGTGCCAATAATGCAAGGTTGCTTTAACATTTAAAGAGAATCCAATGCAATTTACCATATTAGCAGACTAAAGGAGAAAAATCAAATGCCCAAAAAAAGCACTTGACAAAATTCTAGACCCATTTATGATTTTAAAAAAGGCTCTCAGAAACAAACTATAAATAAAAAGGAACTTATTCTATGTGGTGAAGGGCATCTAGGAAAGAACTTATCACTAATAACAGTCTTAATAATAAAATAATGACTGTTCTCCCCTTAAAATCAGGAAGAAGACAAGGATGTCTACTCTCACAAGTTCTATTCAACACTAATGATGTTAACAATTGAAATAAATTAAGAAAAATAAAAAATCCTAAGAAAAAGAAAAGAAAGACTAAAATTATACACCATATAAACAAAAGATAAAGACCATATGATCATATCAATTGATGCAGAAAAAGCATTTGATAAGATACAACATCCATTTATGATCAAAACAATGAATAAAATGGGTATAGAAGTAAAGTATCTAAACATAATAAAGACCATATATGACAAACCCTCAGCTAATATCATACTGAATGGGCAAAAACTGAAGCCCATTCCCCTAAAATCAGTAACAAGGCAGGGATCCCTCCTGTTACCACTGCTATTCAATATAGTACTGGAAGTTCTAGCCAGAGCAATCAGGCAAGAGAAGGGAATAAAGGATATCCAAATTGGGAGAGAGAGGTGAAACTGTCACTATTGGCAGATGACATGATCCTTTATATAGAAAATTACAAAGACTCCACCAGGAAGCTATTAGAAACAATAAACAAATACAGTAAAGTTGCATGATACAAAATCAATATACAAAAATTAACAGCATTCCTATATACAAACAACATATCTTCAGCAAAAGAAATGAGAGGGTCAATACCTTTTGCTATCGCAAGAAGAAGAATGAAATACCTGGGAATTAACAAAGAATGTGATAGACTTACACTCGAAAAACTGTAAAAAAAACTTTTGAAAGAAATTGAAGAGGACACAAAGAAATGGAAAGATATTCCATGTCCATGGATAGGAAGACACACATAGTTAAAAATGGCCATATTACCCAAAGCAATTCACAGATTTAATGCAATTCCCATCAAAATCACACTTTCACAGAGTAGATTTTAAAATTATCAGATTTGTATGGAACCACAAAAGACCTCAAATTGCCAAAGCACTATTACATAGAAAGAATAAGACTAGTAGTATCACACTCCCCGATTTCAATTTATATTACAAAGCATCAATAATCAAAATCGCTTGGTATTGGCAGAAAAACAGACACACAGATCAATGGAACAGAACTGAAAACCCAGAAATAAATCCACAAATCTATGGACAAATAATTTTTGATAAAGGAGCAAAAAATATGCAATGGGGAAAGATAGCCTCTTCAGTAGATGGTAATGGGAAAACTGGAAAAACGCATGCAAAATAATGAATCTGAGATGTGAACTCTCACCATATACTAAAATTAACTCAAAATGGATTAAAGACCTCCATACAAGACCCGAAACAATAAACAGTATAGAAGAAAACACTGGTACTAAACTTATAAACCTAGGGCTTAAGGAAGACTTCATGAACCTGACCTCAAAGGCAAGGGAAGTAAAAGCAAAAATAAATCAATGGGACTATATCAAACCAAAAAGCTTCTGCACAGCAAAAGAAACCATCAACAAAGCAAAAAGACAGCCAACTGAATGGGAGAAGATATTTGCAAACAATGCATCTGATAAGGGTCTAATATCTAAAATACATAAAGAACTAATATGGGGAGTTCCCTGGTGGTGTAGAAGCTAAAGGCTTTGGCGCTGGCACTGTCGGTGCTGCGGCCTGGGTTCGATTCCCAGCCAAGGAACTACCCACATACCAAAAAGCAGAAAAAAAAAAAAAAACAACTAATATGACTTAACAACAAAAAAAACAAACAACCCAATTGAAAAGTGGGCAGAGGACCTGAACAGACACTTGTCCCACGAAGAAATACAAATGACCAGCAGACATATGAAAAAATGCTCATCCTCATGAGCTATCAGGGAAATGCAAATCAAAACCACAATGAGATACCACCTCACACCTGTTAGAATGGCTATTGTCTACAAGGAATAACAAGTGCTGGAGAGGGTGTGGAGAAAAAGGGAACTCTCGCACACTGCTGGTGGGAGTGCAAATTGGTGCAACCACAATGGAAGATGGTATGGAGGTTCCTCAGAAAACTGGGAATGGAGTTACCATTTGACCCAGCAATCCCCCTTCTGGGGATCTACCCAAAAGACTTGAACACCTTTGTCCGCAAAGACTTATGTACCCCAATGTTCATTGCAGCGTTGTTCACAGTGGCCAAAACATGGAAACAACCAAAGTGCCCTGCGACAGATGACTGGATAAAGAAGCTGTGGTACATATGCACAATGGAATATTACTCAGCTATAAGAAAAAATGAAATATTGCCATTTTTGACAAAATGGACAGACCTAGAGATCATCACACTAAGTGAAACAAGCCAGACAGAAAAAACCAAGAACCACAAGACTTTACTCACATGCAGAATATAAAACTGAGAGCAATGAAGAAAAAACAAACAAAATAAACTCATGGTCACAATCAGTAAAGGGTTATCTGGGGGTAAGGAGGGAGGGGATGGAAGAAGAGGGCATAGGTGGGAAAGGAGGGAGGGGAAGCCAAATATATGGTGATGGAAAGAGAACACACACTGGGTGGTGAACATACAATGCAACAAATAGATGATGCACTGTAGAATTATACACCTGAAACCTATGTAACTCTTGATAACCAATGTCACCCCAGTAAATCTAACAATAAAAATAGTTTTATATTTAAAAAAAGGGTAAAACTATCACTAGAGATTACATGATTATTTATATAGGCAGTCCTCAGGATGATACATAACTACTAGAACTAGTAAGTGCATTTAGTAAGACCGCAGCGTAAATTTTTTAAATCAAGTTTAAAAATCAAAATTAATTAAATTTTTACATACCAAAGCAAACAACTGAAACAATTTAACAAAAAAGTACAGAAAATTGCTGAGAGAAATTTATTAAAGATCTATAAATGGAAATACATGCCATGTTCATGAATTAGATAACTCAATATCATGAAGATGTATCTCTCCAAATTTATGTATGGTTTCAACATAATACCAATAAAATTTCAGCACAACTTTTTTTTTATAGAAATCACAAATCATAAAATTATAAAATTTGTAGCTATAATGGAAATCAAAATAACTTAGAATATAAAAAGTTTTTGAAAAAGAATAAACTTAGTATACTTACAGTACTATCTGATTTCCAGACTTACTATAAAGACACAGTAATCAAGACAGTAATGCAAAAAGGATAAACACACAGATCACTTTGTACAGAACAGGGAATCAGGAACAAAACTCATACACATATGGTCAATTAACTTTCAACAAAGATATGGAGGTAATTAAATGGAGAATGAAAATCTTTTCATCAAATTGTGCTGAAACAACTAGATATGCATAAGTGAAAAAAATGACCAGTGACCTAAATTTACACCATAAGTAAAAATTAATCAAAATTATCCACAGACCTAAATGTGATGCACACAAAGAGAAAAACAAAGGAGAAAATCTTTGCAACCCTAGGGGAGTGGATAAACTCTTGGATAGGACACAAAAACCACAGCTATTACAAGTAATCAGTAAATTGAATCTCATTAAAATTTGAGACTTTTGCTCAGCAAAATACAGCTTTAAGAATATAAAGAGATAAGCCACATAATGGGAGAAAATATTCGCAACCTGACAAAGGACTAGTATTCAAAATACATAAAGAACTCTAACAACTCAATAAAAAAAAGAAAAATAACAAAATTAAATTGTGGACAAAAGACTTAAATAGACACTTCACAAAAGAATACACAAATGACCAATACACACATGAGAAAAGAAAAATACTCAAGTACAAGTAATCAAAGAAATCCAAATTAAAACCAGTAAAATCCAGTTCCCAGAGGCAGTCATGACAGAAGTGGGAGCTATGGCACCAGCGCTCACCGACCAGTTCCCTAGTGTGATGCTGATGGAAAGCAATTTTGTCTTGCTTTCCAGCACACCCTCCATCCCAGCAATACTAAAAACTACCCAATATCTTTCCAATAAATTCTTTTTCTACCTAAATCAGCCAAAGTTAGGGATTTTTTTTTTTTTTACATTAAACTGAGAAGCCTCATTCAAATGGCTGCTTTCTGAAAATTACTTAAATAGAGTAAAGAATGTAGTCAAATATATGTTGCTGGAAGGAGAACTGACTCTGGGTGGTGAGCACACAATGCAACACAGAGACGAGGTACTGTAGGATTGTACACCTGGAACCTATGTAATTTTTACTAACCAGTGTCATTCTAATAATTTTTTTAAGTTTTTTTGCTTTGGGATTTATTAAATTTGAGGAAACAGAAGAACATAGCACGTGAAATATTTTTAAATCATTTTCAGATAAATTTTACAATTATTGGACATAGAAGGAATATGCAAACATACAGAAATCAAACATGAACTTGAGGAAATATTTGTTGTATATATCAAATTTATATAATGGAAGAATACAATAAAATACACAAAATGGGTATAGTTCATAAGCTTAGAAACTTTAGCTGCCTACTAAGCATCATGAAATCCAATTTGACTTCAAAATAAATATGAAAATCCACAAAAGATATTTAGAAAAATCATTTGCATAATGCCCAAACATCAGAAACCACTCAGATGCAGTTAGGCACAGTCTAATACATTTAACAATGAAAAGAAAGAATGTAGAAAGCATCAATTTTAGTTTTCCATTAGAACAAAGAAAATAAGGACAGCATTAAGCAAATGAAAGCATCGGGTATCAAATGCAGTAAAAAGAAAAGTGAACAAAATGCAGGCAAAGACATAAAGATAAGCTTGCTAAGAAGAAAACTAAAAATGAAATAACAACCAAAATCTACATTAGAAGTTGAAAATACAATGGTAGACACCATAGAAAATCAAATTCATAGCATAAAAACAAACTTGAAAAGTCCTTCAAGAATTCAAAGAACAGAGAAAAGAAAATAAAAAAGAAGATGGATAGATATTGAGGGTGGGGAACAGAAATTAAATCTGCTGATAATTGATTATTCCTAAAAATGAGACCAAAACAAATAGAACAGAAGCAAAAAAATCAAAGACATAAGGGAAAAAGGGAAAAAACAACTTTCAGCATTGAAGAAAAATTTATATATGTATAATGAACAAAAGAATTTATTGAGTATCAGTCAACAATGATAAAGAGACCAATAACCAGAAAAGAGCAATTGTCACAGAAATTACACTGTGAGGCATTAATAAAATCCACGTCAATAGCTTAAGAGAATTTTTATTGAAATTTGTCAAAATAACTCTTCATCCAAAATAGAAAACCAGTAGAAAAAAACAAAAATTTTGGAGAAGGGAAAAAGGTGATGAGGTAGCACCTGCCAAAAGTAAATCTACCATCGTAAAATATACCATGGAGACACAATAATCAAAACAGTATGATAGTTTTAAAACATCAGAGAAATATAATAGAAATTTCAGAAATAAAAACTTGAGTATGTAAAAAAATTAGCAAATGATAAAAACAATTATCATAAATAAAATAGGAAAACCAAGAATTAGTCAAGAAATTGACCAGATTTGTGAAAGAATCCAGTTAGAGCTTTATATCAAGGTTTATAAAGAAATCAAATTCAGACTGATAAAAAAGCTAAAAGTAAAATATGAACTGAAAAAAATATTTGTAAGAAAAATACATTTAAATATATGTTTGCTTTGGGATTGGAGAAAATTTTTGTTTTTCTCATAAAAGCAACGGAGGAACTCTCCAGAGGAAGTGAGATAAAATGCCTACGTAATCACTAAAATCTTGCATATATATATTTTTAAAGCAGAAATAAGATTAAAAGGCAAATATAAAATGAAGGAAAAGATTTAATATCCTTTATTTGTAAGAGCTTTTATAAATCAATATAAAAGCACTCACCCAACAGAAACACTGACAAAAGGCATGCAGTTAACAAAAGAACACTAAGTCATTAAGAAATTCAACAAACATATTTACTATCATAAGGAATCAAAGAAATATTAATTTAAAACAATGAAACCTCATGCTGTTTAATCATCAATTTGGCCTTATTATTTCCTTCCTAACACTTATTGCAATCTATGATTACTTGTTTGTTTGTTTATCATCTGTCTCAACCTGCTACACAGTAAACTACCTTGAGGGCATTGTCTGTCTTTTTACAACTTTGTCCTTAGCACTGAACCTAATGCCTGGAATACAGGGGTGCTCAGTAAATGTTTATTTAATGAGTCAATTAGCAGATTTATTTTTTCCCATTATTTATATATTAATATTTTTATAGCACTAAATGCCTGGCATAGTTCTAAGTGCAAAACAAATATCAACATATTATTCTCAGTAACTTACTGAATTCTGTTTTTAACACCAGTTTACAGAAAAATTAAGGTGTAAATTCATGAGATAACTAACCCAAGGTCATTCAGCTGGTAATTTAGTAGAATTAGGGTTTAAGCCAAGGCATTCTGATTCCAGTTTCTACGTTCTTTAAGCACTATACTTTCGATCAATATACTGTATCACACATATTATGATCCTTTTCAACAACTACCACTGTGATCTCTGGTTACTGCAAAATCTTAGAGACCACAAATAACCAATGTTATTAGGGGCAGACCTGTAATTTTAGCAAATTTTTAAAATGTATTTATAGCTATCTATTCACTTCATTACTTCATGTGTTGCACTCATGTTCATGTGTGTGCTTAATTTTTTAGTTTTTAATAAACCATTTTAGAACAGCTTTAAACTTAACACAAAAATGTCACAATAATCCACACACCGTTAGTATAGCAATTTTGGAATGCTTGATTAATACTGATACATCACTATTAACTAAAGTTCATACTTTATTCATATTTCCTTAGTTTTACCTAACGGCCTTTTTCTGCTCTGGGATTCCATCCAGGACACCACATCACATTTAGTCATTGTGTCTCCTGAGACTCCTCTTGGCCACAATGGTTTCCCAGGCTGTCCTTGTTTTTGATGACTTTCACAGTTTTGAGAAGTACTGGGCAGGTATTTTGTAAAATGTCCTTCTACTGGGATTTGCCTAATGAATGATTTTACTGAGTGTATGGGTTTAAAATAACATTTATTTTTAATAATTATACTCAAGACTGACAAAGGTGCATTAAGATAAACATTCGCATATACTGTGAGAGTAAAAATCACACCACCTTCCCTAGAAAGAATTTTAGTAATGTGATAATCCTTAATACAAACAAGTGATTTTGTTTCTAAGACTCCTAAAACAATTATCAACAGTGAGGGCAAGGACTGCGCTAGCTAGCACACTCTGATCCATACATATGAGGAACTGGATGAATACATCTAATATATAAGACAATAAACTAGAGAGGGAAAATCTTCAAAAGGCTCACAGTGTTTCTCTCTGGGTGGTATAGTATCTTTTTAAAATTCTCTTTTCTTTTTATAATTTCCTACAACGAACACATAGTACGTTTATCATCAGAGAAAACAATATGACATTCATAAAGAAAGTCGCATAATACATAGTTTAGCTCTGACTACCCTCTACAGGCCAGGGCTCATGATGGTGCTGAGGTGATCTGTTGCCAGTTCCTCTATTCAGGATGTTCCAACTTTCTATCACAGATCAGTCCAGGGACCTGAACTTCAACCCTCTCCAAGTCACTAAGACTGTTCTTTCTACCAGAGGTCCTACTTAATCGTTGACACTAGGACTGTTTCCTCTTCACATCTGGGACTTGGCTCATAGAATCCTTGTCTTACTATTTCTGTGATTCTTTCTTCATCCCCAAGCCCCCCATAGTCAATCCTGACAATTTTCCCAATATTTGGTCAATCAGTACTGCCCCAACCTCAGATTCCACTACTTACCCTTGATTACATTTGTCTTGCTGAGTGTTTTGAGGGCCAAGTCATATCTAAATTCATCTTTGTTTTCACCTTCTGTACTTAGTTAAGTCCTCGTTAAATTTATGTTGAATTAAAAATTTCAAGTAATTGTCCAATATAACCAAACTCATTCTTTTCACCATTGCCCTGAACATGACTCACTCTTTGCTGCCTCTGAACCGATCATTATACCATTCCTCCTACCTGACCTAGCTCTTTGGCCTTCCTTTCATATCTTTGCCAATCCTTCAGGTTCCACCCAATTCTATGTCCCTCCATTAATTTTCCTTTACTAATTTGGCCTCTGCTTGTCTCAACTTCTTCTGATTTCCTAAGACTCCATTTGTATATTGTTACACACTATCTCACAGTGCCTCTAGTAACATCCAGGCGACTTGAGTCGGAACCAGCATCAGTGGAAAGTCCTCAGAATTTGATACAAGACAAAGGCCTAGTGTTGCAAACCAACATGATTCCTACCAGCTGGGAGAACAGAGTCAAGCTGTTTATGCTCTTTGAGCCTCTGTTTGCCATCTGTAAAATGGAGATAATAGCTCAAGAGGACTCTGCAAAGTTTTTTTAAAATACATATAAAAAAGAAGGGAAAAATAACCTTTATCATTGTTATCATTATTAAATCCTTTCTTCTCCAAAGAGTCCATAGTTTCTTGATACCCCAGTATTCCTCTGTATCTTCCATAGAGTCTTACCTCATATTACCCACATACCACACTGACATGGAAGTCAGAAGACATGCCTTATTACTATATGACCTTGAACAAGTCACTTGACCTCTCTGAGTTAAATAAGAGTCATGTTATAATCCCTTTTACCCCACTAGTCTTTCCGTGAAGCACAAAGAAAAGCTCCCTCGCTGAGCTATACCCAGCATTAGATACTAGTTTCTTCCTTTCTTATGGGCACCATGATTTACACAACTGATCATGTTCTCTTCTGTACACTGGGTACTAGAAGCCCAGATACAAATGTGCAACCTCTAGCAATTATACACATATAGGACTTCTGAGCATGCATTCTTACAGTAACTATGCTCCTAGCTTCATCTTGTTCTACTCTAATTTTCCCTACACCTTTAATTTTCTCTTTTACCTTGTCACTTAGAACTCTAAAAGCCCTCCCAAATTCCTTCTGAAATAAGAAAGGAAAAAAAATCTGCAATCAAAGCTCCATTTATTCACTGAAGACAATGCCCTGTTTTCTAATTGCAGACTGCAATAATTCCATAGCAACTGTGATGGTCCATGTGGTCACTCATCTGCTCAGTGCCCATAGGAATGGCTGTGGTGTGGTAGTCCCTTCATAAAAACTGACAACACAGTTTTCTCCCCCATGTGAATGCTCCTTTGCAGTGTGACTTTCCCGCAACTTCCATCAAAAAGTGGAATCCGTTTCCCTACATCTTTGAATCTGGGTGAGTTTTGTGATTTGTTTGAGTAAATAGAATGCAACAGAGGTAATATTAAGGAAGAACTTGAGAAGTTTCCTTCTCTCTTCAAATCCCATTCAGCCATCAAATGAACGAGGCCACGTTATCCTGCCAGATGATGAGAGACATGTGACCCAGGTGCCCCCCATCCCCCCAGTCAACAGCCAGCCAACCTGCCAAAGCAGAGCTATCCAGTTAACTGGAAGCTGATGCAAGACTGAGGCCCTCCAGGAACAAAAGAACCACTCAGCACAGCCTACCTAGCCCAGGCTGCTGTGCCATCTACATGTATGTTTGCTGCTTTAAATCGTGGGAAGGTTTATAAGCAGCAAAAGCCAACTGACACAGTGGCTAAGAACATTCACAGGGCTGAAAAATAATAATTTAGCCAGAGGAAAATCATTATTTAAGAGTTTTAAACACTACCTAGATATGAAATGTAATTGGACCATCATCTTGGAATCCATGACTCCATTACATATAGGGGCCAGTCAAAGCAACTTATTCTCACAAAAAATGTAATGCACTTGAAGGGAGTGAGAAACAATCACTATCACCAACCAATACACTTCCAGTGCTAGCTGAGTGCAAGGGACTAATCACAACGCAGCCCCCTCGAAAGTCCCCATTCCCCAGACCCTTCCATACCTCTGTGTATGCCTTCACAATTCACAAAGCTTGGATTTCAGACATGCCAGATACCAGGTGGAAAACCACTGCTAAAAGGTGGTTCCTAGGACCAGAAATTCCAAATTACCTGCATTCATCAAGAGCTGGAGATGTGGGACAGGAGACAGAACAGAGGCATAACGTAGTGCTAAGGGAATAGCCCTTGGACTCAGATCTGAAACTTGTACCATCCCTTACAAGATTTCTTAGTGGACTTGGAGTTAGGAAACCGGGGTTCACTTCTGGAGTTTCCACTTACTTACCGGACCTCATTTTCATCACTTGCATAATGAGGAATTTTGTTCTTTGAGTCTTAAAAGTTAGCAATTTTGTGACTACTGGTTTATTAAGGCACATAGTAGACACCTCAAACAGGTGGGAGAATATTTGACTCTACTGTTCAGACCATATTTTTTCTGCTACAATCCTACTCACAGCTTATGACTGAGAATTCTTAAATTTTCTCCTGTTCTAATGAGTTCTTTTTATTGAGAACCTAGAAGTTAGGCATCTCATCTTTTTTTCTATCATATGTAAGCCATAAAACTAAAAAGTATAGAATAAAAAAAGAGCATACTTTAGCAAACCTCTAGTCTCAAAATTACTAATTTTTGAGAACAAAGATCCCCATTTGACAAATGATGAAAATGAGGCTTAGTGAATAGAGGAAACTCCAGAAGTTAACCCAGGTTCCCAAACTCCAAGTCTAATTCTCTTTCCACAATTCAGATTTTATATTTTATAATATACATATATAATCACATGCACACATATACACACATATGTGTGCATGTGTATATATGTGAGTATATATATATTTGTCTCCTAGAGGAAATATACATAATATTTATCTCCTAGAGAAAACATTCCCAAGTCATTTCTCATTCATCCTTTTGGCCAGAAATCCAGATTAGCTTTTGTCACTGCCATATCATCAGGCTGGCTTCACTCAAGACCCACTTATTGTCTGCAAATGTTGCTATAATTAAATCCAAGTGGCCGCTGTGAGTTATCATCACATACCCTCTCCAGCCATTAGTCAGATTTCCAGGGCTGCAGTTCTTTCTAAAGAGGTCA
This sequence comes from Lyroderma lyra, assembly GCA_004026885.1. Lineage (NCBI taxonomy): Eukaryota > Metazoa > Chordata > Mammalia > Chiroptera > Megadermatidae > Lyroderma > Lyroderma lyra. The sequence goes on from PVJL010002940.1 coordinate 133,935, forward strand.
CTCACTCTTCTCTTCCCTTTGGCTACCCCAGCAGGTTTTTTTCTTTCCATTTCTTGGGCAACGAACTTTTAAGCCAAACTCATTGTCAGGCACTAGGCCAACCTGCCCATTTATCCCAGTGACCTTACAACAGCCAGAAACTCTCTCTCACCACTGCTGAGCTGAAGGTGGGTGGGGCAGTGAAGTGGAAAAGCTTGGAAGCAGCATCTTGAGAGCAGCAGATTGGGGCTGTTTCTAACAGAGTACAGGACTGCCATCATCAACATCACCACCAACCCCCGTTTGTGGAGCAGCTGACCAGACTTCCTCTCTTTGATACAATAATCCTTCCAGCAATGGTAAGGATGCAATCATCTGAATCACATGGTCCACACCCCTCACCTTACAAATGAGGAATCTGAGACCCATGAGAGAAGATGTCTAGCCCACAATCATTTAGTGAGTGAACAACAGAATGCATCTCCCACCTGAATCTCAGCTTAAGAAGTATCTCACTCTTTGCTCCTAAGACCCCAGATGACTAATAAGCACCTGTAATGAAATGTCTTGAGGCCCTCCTCTGAGAAATCACCTCACCACTATTTCCAGTCAGCATGACTCACCTGGGGTTGACCTTGTTTCCCAGTTTCTGGGATAAGCATGTGACCCAGACCTGGGTAATTAGCACACATCCTCTTCGAGCCACAGTTATCAATTCAAGGAGGATTATAAGGGCTGTCCAGAAAGTATCCAGCCATGTAATATGAAAAATAGAGGCACTTATGGCTGAATTTCTTCTGGACAGCCTTCATACAGGACCTAAATAAGGCCAAGAAGAATCAGCTCCAGGATTTTTGCTAAAGCTTTTAGAAAAGAATCTACTCTGTTCTTTGGGATTGTACGTTGTAAGGACTATAAAAGCCTCAAGTTCCTAGAGGCCATCTTTGCCACTGTTTCAAAAAAGCCTTCCTTAGAATGAACCCAACAGAGCAACATTATTTGAGCACCTGATGTCAACCATGTCTGAAGACCTAGACTTTTCAATTACATGTCAACAAATTTTACCTTTTCAAAGGCCATCTGAGTTGTGCTGTCATTTGTAACCAACTTTTCTCGATTACTTGCAATCGTGAATGGAATTTTAAGACTCCCTTGGCATAACACAGCTTTTAACATGATTGCTGACAACATGAGCACCCCTTTCTCTACCCACTTACACACCTAGGCCCAATGGACCTCCTAAATGGAATTGGTCCCTGAGTCTTCCATAGTACTAATTACATTAATAAATTATTGGATACTACTTTTTACATTATCTCTGACTATAGTGCCATTAAATTCTTTAAAATCCCCATCAGGAAAATATATATATAAATGAAACAAAAGGGCTTTTAGGAGCCTGGTCTACCTAATGAAAAATGGCCCAAATGTGAGAAAGCAAGCATCCAGTCCATCATCCCATTTGTTTGGTACACACCTACCTCCCAGCCAAAGGATAGTTAGTATTAATGATGTGCATTCTAGACAGGACAGGCCACTTAAAACCAAGCCTGCTAAAATGTCATGGCAGCATTTTTTATTCACTATAAAGAGCCACTCTGAAGAAAATAAACTATTATTTTTAAAACTACCTCAGCAATCAGATCAGCCTGGCCCTTTGCAAAAGACAGTGATGGGAAAGTTTCTTAGACAAGTTAACAAAGATGCTTCAAGAACCAACAAATATTTAACATATGCTGTGATGTGGAAGGTAAAATCTCAACCAAACAGCATAATAATTATTATAATAATTAGGACTGCTGGCACAGATACAGAACTGTGTATTGAAAAGACAAAGTACCCAGTGACAGGATTTCACTTTTTAACAAAATCTTTCCCAATAGTTGTGATTTATAGACACTAAGAAATCAGAAGCTTGGCTAGCAAAACAAGTCAGGCAAAGAAGCCACCCTTCCTGTAATGAACATACCTGTTTCTCTGTGAGTATAGTGTAGTATCAAATGCTATAAGGCCATGGATTATTTTTCAAGTTTTGCATCAGAGCTAAATTATGCTAGATGAATAGGATGGATGGATGCATGAGATGGAAGAAAGGATGAATGGATGAATGGAAGGAAGGATGGAGGGAAGGATGGATGGATATTACTTCTTGATTCATTTGAGAACCAGATGATACCCTTTTGCCATCACCTATGAGAAAACTGGGCACATGATGGGTTCTAGAATGACAAAATATATATGTGTGTGTGTCTATACACACACACACACACACACACACACACACCCCTAACTTAAGACAAATAGTATCCTCAGCTTCAAAATGCATTGCATGCAAGCAAAACAGAATTTTAATATCAAGACACCGATGTATTTTGGAATAAAGCCAAGGGTTAAAGAAGAAAGAACACAAATAATTCAGGAGTCTGAGTAGAGGATCCCTGCCTATGATTTAGGTTAACTTGGCTCTGTTCAACTTCATTCATGGAACTTTCATTCATTCCTTAAATAAATATTTATTAAGTTCCTACTGTGTCTCACTCCTTGTCTAAGTGTTTGAGTACACAGTGTGATCAAGTCAAACAAGTCCCTGTTGTCCTCACAATGTTTACAGTCTAAAGGAGAAAATAGATACTAATAAATACATAAACATCAATGAGCACCGTCCTAGTTGTCTATTACTGCGAAACAAGCCATTCCAAAGCATAATGCCTTAACACATCAGCCACTGTATTACATCTCACAATACTGAGGGCCAGGAAACCAGGCATAGTTCAGCTAGGCTGTTCTGTTCCACATGGTGTCAATGGAGGTCACATGACAGTATTGCAAAGTCAGATATGGTATAGTCTGGAAGATCCAAAGCAGCTCACGAACATGTCATATGCTTTGGCAGGGATAGCTGGCAGCCTGGGCTCAGCTAGGACAGTTGACCAAGTGCCTCTCAGGGACTCTCTGGCATGGCTGTGTCAGGGCAGTCAGGTTTCCTGCTTAGTGGTTCAGGGCACCAAGTACTCCAAGAGACAGGAGGCAGAACCCTCCAGTTTATCAAGATTTGAGCCCAGAAACTCTCACATCATAATTTCTGCCATGTTCTATTGACCTAGCAGTCCTAAAGTCTACACAGATTCAATGGGAAGGCACACAAATCTCACCTCTTCCTGATGGAAGAAGCAAGAAAGAATTTGCAGCCGTATTCACTCTACCACAAATACATAATTCGCAATTGTGAAAAATATTGTGAAGGATAAGAAACGAGGTGCCATGAGAGAGACTGAGGAACCTAATTTAGATGGGTGAGCAGGCAGCCATGGCTCTCTCTAGATCTAAAGGATAAGTAGTCATAAGCCTTAAAGTGCAGCCCATCTTCACTAGGAACACGTCTCATCTTCAAAATTATCTTTCCCAAAAGACGAAACTTGTCTTTATTAGTAGAAAAACATTTCAGTAAGGAGTTTGGTATTTTTCTAGCTCCCTGGAATACAGGCACATGCTTCGAAACTACAAATTCCTTCTATTCTCTGAGGAGTGAAATAAACTACATCCCTGAGAATTTATTTAATGATATGGAACAGCAAATTCCACTCTAAAATCTAATACAATGTCTATACTACAAAAAAATAATAAGCAATCAAGTAGAAACCTTTGTTACTAAACAGGAATACTTGGAAAGAACAATTTGTCATCTTAATGTACAGAACATTAGATACTTCAACATTGCCATAATTTGCATTCACTTTCTGTAGTGAAATATTGTAACCCTTTTGCTGTGACGTTCAGATGTATCTGAAAGAATATTTCTGTCCGCTGACTGCGGCGTTCAAGCTTACCCCATGAGTCCAAAGAAACTTCTCCCTCTACTATGTGTACAGTTTTCTATATTTTTGTGTTTTCCAAGAACATGAAAATAAATGTAATCATTTATTTTAATAAAATGTACCACCTTAACTGTATTTACTTAAAAATATGAATACTGTAATTATAAAATTGTTAAATCAGTGTGAAACTGTTTCAAGGACTTTTCTTCATTTACAAGATTTTTAAATATGTTTTCCTGTGGCTTGCACTATCAACAAAAAAGATGTTTTGTATACCATATTGGGTAACATTTTGTAAAGCATTTTTTACAGCATTGATGCCATTAGATTCTAATTTATCTATACTTAAATCTAATTGATGCCACTTAGTATGTTTTGAATATTTTTTGCTAAAGTTCAATATATTGGTAAATTTATTACCGTATAACCAAAATTGAAGTAAGAATAATGTCATTTATATACAAAGCAGCTCAAAATCTTATTATTAAGTGTATAAAATAGTCAAAATATTAACATTTTTGTGTGTGGCTTTTTGACACAGTTTGAAAAAAAAAAAAAAACGCAGTGAAAGGCTTAACTTAAGATCTCCAGGTATACAGGCTTATCATGAAAATTATATAGCTGGTGTATGTTGAGTGTGCATCTATGTATACACTTCTAACTATATGTGTAATGAAATCCATCTGTATACTCCACCAGCATCCATACATTGAGTACCTACTACGTGCCAGGTCCTTTCTTTATACAGGGACTCCTCACTTAAGGGCCAAGCTGCCTTCCTACCACTAGGTCGTTAAATGAATTGGTTGCTAAGCGAGGAGCTTAAAGGCAATGTCTTGTGGTGTGTCGTGGTGTCATAGGTATGTATTTTGCAATAGCTATCATGTGACACCACACTGATAAGCAAAATCTGTAGTTTTGCATGACTGCAAACGCTTCATGTAGTGAATACTAACCGAGGGCAGGAACGAAATGACTGAGAATGGGGAATCCGAGACTGGAAGGGATTCCCCCTACTGGAGAACTCCTTGTAAGTCTGAGCAGTCGTTAAACAGGTAGGTCGTTAAATGGGGAGTGGTTGTACTACCTTAACATAAAAATTCTGCAAATAATTCCTCATGTGACTGAGTCTGTCCTCTTCTCTCCTTGCTACACTGCCACTGCCCTAGTTCAAGATTGCTTCAGTCTCCCCTGGACTGTTAGGGCAACTTTCCTCTAGTTCGTTCTCTCTAAAGATCTCAGAAGGGCCTTTCTAAGATCGTCCCCACAGGATAATGGCTGAGCTCCAAAGTTAATGCCCTCCATCATTCAGTTATAAACTGGTCCCTCCAGCCTCTCTTCCCACTGCCCCAGACATTCCACGTGTCCTGTGGTTCTGTAGTCTGGCCCACACTGGTCTCCCCAACTTCTGCTGGCTTAACCATCAAGCTTGGTCTCCAAATTTGCCTCCTCTAGGGAACCTTCTCCCCATGGGCTCCCATTTACAGCTTGTTGTGACCTGCATCCGCTACCTCTCTGCCCCTGACCTCCACCTGCTGCCTGAATCCTCTTCACCTTCTTATTTCCAGTGACCAGCCAGGCCTAGCCCAACACCGCCATTCCATAAACAAAGTTGAATACCTCTTTTCTCAGGCCCCAGATAACCTTCTAGAAGGCTGATTTGCTGGCTTCAGAAAATTTTAGCTTTCTTGAAACACCCAAAAGCCATGATGCCAATAGAGATACATTAAAAAAAAAATTTTTTTTTTAAGTTTATTTCAATGGTTTGTTTTTCCTGTTAAGCAGAGAATTCTTCTCCACAGTCATGTATTTGTCTCTATGTTGAGACCTGGTGCAATTTGCCTAATTTTATTTTTTAAATTACAAAGCTCAGTTGCTAGAATGTGTTTGCCAAATCTAATCCCAGCACACTTGACCCACCAAATTGGCTTTTCAAACAGTCCCTGGGAAAGGCTCCTGCTCTGACACCAGAGACTGACCAATGAGGTGACAAAGGAGTAGCCATCACAAAGTGAGCACGCTAGAACGTGCCGCTTAACACTGGGGCTTCAAGCAACTTACTTACTCTCTCTATAAAACCCATATTCCCTATCTGGAAAATGGGGATTGTACACAAGTAGTGACCACCTCACAGCATCTGGGGGAGCGATGAATGTAGAGTACTTAGCACAGCGAACAGCACCCACTTGGCTCCCTTCCACCCCTGCCCCCTGCCATAAACACTGCAGGAGGAAGTGGGTTGCCACAAGAAAGAGGCACAGGACGGACGGACAACTGGACCCTGCCACCCAGCCAAAACCAGCCCACGTGCAGGAGTGTGTTTCTCTGGCCTCCCATCACCTTTGTAGACCAGGATTCCAGGTGAGGAACTCCTGCTCCTGAGGTGATGAGGATGAGAAGCCACAGACACTGGGTACTATTAAGTACTGGTATCTCCGTGCTTGTTCAGCTGGGCTGAGGTGCTGCTCCCATCGTCACAATGGCTGCCAGCAATAAAACCCACCTGTCTCTCCTGTGCAGTTCTGTGAGGAGGGACCCCTTTCCCCAGACATCATCACCTAGCATGCTCCTTTAACACCACTCCAGAGTCTCCAAACAGTGGGGAAACTCAAAAAATTTCTGAGTCCACCTCAAAACCTTTCAGGTTGCATCTCAACATAACGACTTAGTTAAAACCAAGTTGCTACTGGCTCCTGAGCCACTTTCCTGCTCGAGCCCGCTCCTACCTCTTTGGAGTGTACTTTCTCTTCAATAAACTATCTTTGTTTCACTCTAAAAAAAAAAAAAAAATTAAGCTGCTTCTGTTGAGATTGCTTCGGGGAGACGGTAGTAGGGAAATTGAAAACAATCAGAAGGCAGGGCTCAGAGGAAATCCACAGCAAATTAATGGCTGAGACAGGAGTACAGACCAGAGTTCTAAAGCCAACTCCAAATATTTTTCCCCCAATATGACACTGAAAGAGGATGATGGATTATTGAACAGGCTTTGTGATTTGGGGTGCAGAGAGATTTCAAGAACAGAAAGATCACCCCAGTGTGGATTAATTTTTGCAGTAGAGGTTTGTTGAGTGCCTACCATGTTTTGGGCATGGAGGTAAAAGCAAAGAATGTGGTAGATAGGGCTCCTGGTTATGTGTGGCCTGCAGTCCCTGCAGGGATGGATGAACGAGTCAGCAAATACACTAAAGAATCAGTTTGTGACAAACACCATGAAGGAAGCAGGCAAGGCGCTGCGATGGCGACTGACACGGTGGCAGGGGCTTTAAATAAGGCAGTCGAAGAAAGTCTCACAGAGAAACGGGCTTTTAAATCAAGACCTAGAGGGCAAGATCCCAGCCATATGAAAAGCCAGGAGGAAAATATTCTAAGAAGAGAAAAAGAAACAAGAATCAGGAAAGAACTTCCTCTTTTCCAGAAATAGTCCAATGTCTGTGGGCAAAGTGGAGCTCGGAGAGTAAAGTAGAGCACGTAGGATGGGGCATGAGAGAGGAAGGCCAGGGCCAGATCATGCCAGGTCTTACAAGCCACAGTGAGAAACTCCCGATTTATTTTAGGTACAGCAGGGAATCTGTTCCAAGGGGAAGAGAGGCACATTTTATCTTAATTTCTTAGAAGATGGTCCTGGCTGCTCCGTGTCATGCTGACAGGTGGAGAAAGCACAGAAGCAAGAAGTGTACCTAGAGCCATGGAGACAATGGTGCCCGGGGCTCTAGTGTGGGTATTAGTGACAGCACAAAGACAGACACAGATTTGTGATCAGGTTAGCTATAGAACTGAGAGTATTTGTCAACAAATTCTAGGTAACTGGATATGTAATCTACATTGTTCATTTAAGAAACTGGCTAGCCACGTTGGAATTTAAAGAAATTTTAATGACCTCCTAGAATGGACCTGAGGTGACAAGTAACAAATTCTGGATTAGTCGAGGTAATCAGAGTCTAAGCAAGGTGGTCAACCTCTCTAGGCCTTGGTTTTCTTTTGTATAAAAATGGGATAATAATACTATCATCCAGTGATAAAAGGAATGTGAGGAGTACAGTGAACACTGGACATCGATACAGATTAGTTTGTTCCTAAAATAACAAATTTCGTCTGGGTTCAGATACACTCCTCTGAAGCTTTTTTTTTTTAATTAGTTCAGCTTAAAGCACATAGCTTTTCAACATTCTAAATAAATACTTTCTAATACAAATTAGTAAGGTGTATCACCATTTTATCATTAGGAAAAACTATAAAGCCTTTTAGAAAGATTTATATTCCTTTCATTTCTTTGCAGTGATTTCTGACTTTCAAAGTTCATCTCAGTTTTTATTGTGATTTAGTCAACAAAAGGTCTTAAAAATTGTAAAGTTACTGCTTCATACATAGGAGGATACTCCAGAAAGTATCCAGCCATGCAATATGAAAAATAGAGGCATTTGTGGCTGGATTTTTTCTGGACAGTGCTCCTATGTCAACTTGATTAAATAAACTGGGGGGTGCGGGGGGGGGGGCGGGAACTGTGGATTTCTCAACCACATGTTATGACAAGTTTCAATTCTGGGTCTTCCAAAAAGCATTTTCAAAGCTGCTCAATCAACAGGAAACAAAATGCCCCATTTGTGCATTCCTGGGGAGGAACCCTAAGAACAGTGGTTCTCATCCTTCCCAATGCCGTGACCCTTTAATACAGTTCCTCATGTGGTGACCCCCATAAAATTATTTTCATTGCTACTTCATAACTGTAATGTTGCTACTGTTATGAATCGTAATGTAAATATCTGATACATGTTTCTGATGGTCTTAGGCGACCCCTGTGAAAGGGTCATTTGACCCCCAAAGGGGTCGCGACCCACAGGTTGAGAACCGCTGTGCTTAGGAGGACACAGTGGAACTCAAGAAGGTAGGTATCAGAACTTGCATCCATTTAGCTCATTGGGAAATTCGGCATCTTTTTCACACCAAACTGTGGAGGACAGGAAGCAGCTCTGGACTTGAGCCGAGACGCTGAGGCAGCAGGGAAGGGTCCTGCTTCTCATCCTGTTACAAACGCTTTTAACGTGGAATACAGAGATTGAGTGTTTAAAGCAGAATAATTATTTTTGTGCTATCACCTAAAATTTTTCCCAATACATATAAACACGTGCATGAATTTCTATATACAGTCTTTGCCCTGTGATTTTGTTGGCTTCTTTGCTGAAAGGGCCAAATTTATATAAAAAGAGAGTGTTATCACTATCACTTCTGGCCTAACGCATTCATTGGAGAATCACACTTATACCTCAGAGGGAAAAATTATTTTTCCCTTAAGACAAGTCATTTGGAGGCTATCATAAGGGTTGGTTTCAGCTTTCTTTGGCTATCCATTTCCTATTCAATTTTCCTAAGTAAAAGCAGAGAATGTATATAGAATACAACTTCTTGGGAAGTATACAGCAAGATATGGGGGTATACCCAGAAAACCAAATTTGCATACTTGCTATACTACTGAGCATTCCCATGAAAAAGATGAACAATACACAGCTGCTGTTAACCAAAGAACTTGCTAGTCTAAGAGAAGGTGGCAGCATAATACGTTTCAAAGGCTAAATATCTCCTCTCGCAGTGACTGTTATTTAAATTCCGGCCTAGCAAAGGGATTTTTGTGGAAGGTTAATGCCTCCTATAAAATTTATCCTGGATGGTGGAGCTTTTCGCATAATTTTTCTGGGCTTTATTCCTGCACTGTTACAGAACCTTATCTTCCCTCTAATAGCTTGCCAGTAAAGAGCCAGTGCATAGAAAGGCAGTCGCTATTTCTCAGTTCAAGCCCTGATTTAATGAAATTTCGAATTTCTAGTAAAAGGAGGTTTGGGGGTAAGCCATGAAGAAAATAGGGTGGGCCATAGGCAAGGTGTCGTGGCCCTGCCTGATGGGCTATAGAGGTGACACAGGGCTGTGGCCAGCGGAGGCTGCCTACGGTTGCAAGGAAGAGCATAAATCAGGCCAGTGGACTAAGTGAAGGGGTCTTCAGCTGGAGGGGGCCTTCTCAAGCACTCCCCATTAGCACTGGAACTCACTTGCTTTTCCATCATTTTCCTAATTCCCCTTTAGTACTTTGACATTTACTAGAGACCCTGGCATTTCAATAAAACAGTTCCTTCCCGGTTGCCTATCCACCTTTCTTTCTTTATCCATCAGTGGATCAACAATGTTGATAGTGACCATGGCAGACTGTACCTGTATATTCTAAAAATGTCCATACCGATGTTTCTTGTCACTTCCCATCAAGAGGCAGAGTCCATTTCACCTACCCTTGACACTGGCAGGACTCTGATATCCCCTTGTTGAACATACTGCACAAAATACGTGGTACATGACACCTGGGGCAAGGCTGTGGAAAGCAGTATGACTCCTGCCCGGTTCTAGCCTTTAGGACCCAGACGCCATGCTGTGAGAAAGCCAAAACCAGTCCACGAAGACAAGACGACATCGTGAGGCCACGTGGAGAGGCCTGGGGCATCTATCTGACCCATCCTCCGGTCGTTTACTCACAAAGATCTGCAAATAAACGAGTCTTCAGATCTTCCCAGCCCCCAGCCTTCGAGTCTTCCAACTGAGGCTTCACGTGTCACGGAGCTGAGCTAAGCCAGCTCCACTCTGCCTTGTCCGATTTCCTGATCCCCAGAATCATGAGCATAATAAGGGGTGCTTTTTATGCTATTTGGGGGTAATTTGCTTCACAGGGATTGTGACTGGAGCATCAATGGACTGTAACCATATCCTTTGTAAGAAATTACAGGTGTTTGTTAGAAAGACCTCTCTCTCTCTCTAGCAAAGTCTCCTCAGCTACACTCCAGCTGGCCCCTTGGGCCAATCCTTAGCCATCAAGTATCCAAGGGCGACAGTGAGGCAATGGAAAAGGTAAGGTCTTCGGAGACCTCAGACCTAGGTTCTTTCTTGTGGCCTTAGCTAAGTTACTTAACCTCTCTGAGTTGCACTATTTCCTCTATAAAACAGAGATAATACTGTCTACCTTATGAAACAAGGCATGTGAAGCTCCTGCACACAGTAGGACCTTGGTAACCCCACTGTCAATAACTGGAAATTCTTCCCTGTACATGCCTCCTCCAGAAAGCCTCTACCAGTACAGAACCACTTGGTCTCTGCCCTCCATATCATTCCTTTATATTCTATCTAGCATCACGTCCATGAATACGTCAACAGAACATTTCAGTTGGGCAACTGCCTAAGGCTTGGACACTGCTGGCCATTGTCATGAGATGGCCATGCCTCATCACAGCCTTGCACACTTGGCTTGCAGATTCTCACATACTCTTTGTATCCATACATCCATATAAAAGCAGCAGAACACCTCATGAGAGAAACCGAAATAAAACTCTGACTCTCTTATCCCCAACATACATGTATGACAAGTTCACGAACTTGCCACCATGAGTTCACGTTGGCACCTCTGTACAAACAACTCAATAAGGTTTCGTAACCTTGGTATATCTGTGTCTCACAGCTGTGTTTGTTGTCGACATGTGGCAGTGTCTTGCTGAGTATGTTCATTATTGTTGTTGTGTGTTTTTGTGTGCCATCATGAGAATGTCAGAGCTTGAATGAGAGCAACAAACAAACATTAAATTTCTTATGAAACTTGGCAAGAGTGGAAGTGAAATCAAGGACATGTTAGTACAAGTTGATGGGGCTAATGCCATGAAGAAAACGTCAGTATACAAACGGATTAAATGTTTTTTCTGAGGGGAAAGAAAGTGTCACTGGTGAAGAGAGGTCAGGGTGGCCAGTAATGAGCAGAACTGATGAAAACATTGCAAAAATTCATCGAGTTGTACATCAAAATCATTGGCTGGCTGTGGGAGCATAGCAGACCAAGTAAACATCAATAAAGAAACAGGAAAATCTTAACTGAAAATTGTAGCGTGAGAAAGGTGTGTGCAAAAATGTTCCCAAAGGAGCTCACCAATGAACAAAAGCAAAGGAGAGTCAAAGTCTGCCAAGACCATTTGGAGAGACAAGACGATGTTTTGGGCCGTGTTATCACCATGGTGATAAAACATGGGTGTACTGATATGACTTTGAAACAAAGCAGCATAATGCACAATGGAAGTCAGTTCCATCAGTCCAAATCAAGAGTCAAAACAGTAATGCTAACCTCTTTTGATGTCAGAGGGATTGTTCATTATGAATTTGTACCAACTGGACAAAGAGTTAACCAAGTGTATTATTTGGAAGTGCTGAAAAGGCTCTGTGAAAAAGCTAGACAAAAATGACCTGAACTTCTCACCAACATCTCATGGCTCTCGCATCACAACAAAGCACCAGCTCACATGGCACTGTCTGTGAGGGAGTTTTTAGCCAGTACACAGATAACTGTATTGGACCACCCTCCCTATTCACCTAATCTGGCTCGCAATAACTTTTTTCTTTACTGGAAAATGAAGAAAATATTGAAAGAAAGTTATTTTGATGACATTCAGGACAGCAAGGATAATATGACAACAGTTCTGATGGCTATTCCAGAAAGAGTTCCAAAATTGCTTTCAAGGGTAGACTAGGCACTGGCATCGGTGCCAATCTTTCCAAGAGGAGTACTTAGAAGGTGACCATAGTGATATTCAGCAATGAGGTATGTAGCTCCTTTTCTTGTATGAGTTCACAAACTTGTCAGACCACATATTGATGTTCAAGAATTAAAAGCATTTTTCTCCAATGGATTAGGATGGCAGCAAGTATAAAAATGCAAGAACCCCTCTAAAAGGAAATTCTCTTTAAGGGATATGAAGTCTCAATTGGTAAACCAGACATAATACTAAGTTAAAGGAAATAATTCTAGGCACAACACGTAGCAAATTGAATGCCTCACAGACCCAGCCAAGTTGGAATCAGAAGTTTTAAGGAAAAACAGTTGCATGTGGGTATCAAGACTACACTCCTAGAGAGTTATATCACTTGGAACCCAGGTAGTTTCATTCTAGAAACACGCTGTTCCATATGGTAGCCACTAGCCACATGTGGCTACTTAGCACTTAAATGTGGCTAGTCCAAAAATTACTTCATTAATTTTCTACAGATGACATGTTGAAATACTTTAGATACATTGGGTTAAATAACATATTCTGTTGAAACTAATCTATTTCTTTATATACTTTTTAATGTGTCTGCTAGAAAATTTTCAATTATATGTGGCTCGCACTATATTTCCATTGGACAGGGCCACATTAAAACATCCCTAATGAAGAGAGCATCCGAAGACCAGGTTGGCTTGAGCAAGTCATAGATACACATTTGCAATGTATACATATATACCAGTCCTGGGATTAGTGGGACCCACAGAGAGCTTCATCAAACACTGCTGCAGAGAAGTGCCAAGGCTCCCAAGGCAATGGCCCAGCTCTCAACAACAGCTGCCCCCCTCCACTATTTGTCTGGGGCCCAGACAGGGCAGCCTAGAGAGCATTGGTGGAGGAACTCTACCTCAAGGAATGTGCCCTGATCTCTGCACCCCATTTTTAGGCCACAGACAGAGGTGAGCATCAAGGAGAACCAATGATTTGTGAACCTAGGGATTTTTCAAAAATATTGAGAAGAAGGGAAACTCAAAAAAGGCAAAGATTCTAGCTAGTGGGCTGAACTGGGTTCCAACCTATGCTAACTTGGGTATTAAAAGTTATTTGTAGTCCTAGGTTATCAGAGCCTCCTCATTTTGGTTACAATGATTTGGTTACTCTCCTACCTCCATATTCATCTCACATAACAGTTATTAGTTACTCTTGAATGGTCTGACATTTTATGTATACGTTAAATCATCACTGAACCCCTAAAAGGTAAGCATTATCATCCATCTAACAGATAACAACTGAGGCTTAGAGATGTTAAGTCTTGTTCAAATTCTATCAAATGACAGAATCTGAATTCAAACTCAGTTCTGTCTCATTCCAAATCTTACAGTTTTTAGTTTTCCAGAACCAGAGAATTCTAACCAACAAAACAAATACGTTATAATTTATTTACATTGATTAAATATATACTTAAACTTGTGTGTGTTTTCTTTGCAAAGACTCTGTGATGCTAAAATAGATAATGCCATAAATAGAAACCCTGCATGAATAGGTTTCCACTTTGAATACTGCACGCTGACTCTCAGTTTCATCTATAATAATGATACCTGCATTCAAGGACAACCTGAGAGTGATGGGTCCACTTCTCTTGATTCTAAGCCTACACAGCCTTGGTTCCTCACTAGATTCTATGACCCTTGGATACAGGGTCTTATCAAGCTAAAAGAGTTACTCAAAAGTCATGTAGCAGACATAGTTTTGCCTTACAGAGTTTAGTCTTCATTGTGAAGCCAGCAGAAATCACTTCTAAACTGGGCATGAGATAATCAGATTTGCATTTTAGAAGGATCCCTGTGGGGTACTCTGACACACACTGGTGGGAGTGTAAATTGATACAATCCTTTTTGAAAGCAATTTGGCAAAGTGTACTAAGAGCTCTAAATGTTTGACACAGTAATATCACTTTTGTGACTACTCTGAGGAAATAATCCTAAATCCAAAAAAAGCTTTATGCACAAAGCATCCGTTGCAGCATTATTCATAAACACAGAAAAATGGCAATGACCTCACTACTGAACAATAGGGGAATGGTTGTGCAAAGTTCAGTACATCCACTGGGTGGCTCATTACTTGGCCATCTAAATTACATTCATGATAAGCTATCAATACCATCAAAAATTGATAACTTACTAATGTTAATATTAGCAACACTTTTGTGGAAGATTATAAAAACGGCCACCAATTCCTCTGCCTGTACCCAAGCCCTTACAATATGCTTCTGATCTTCTTGTCAAGAGGTGGAATCTGTTTCTCCACCTCTTGAGTGGGAACTGACCTTGTGACTTGCTTTGGCCAATTAAATATTAGTAAATGAGATGCAGCCAGAAGCCTGAAAAGCACTTAGGCATTGGCACTTAAGCCTCTTGCTGTGCTTGGAAGCCGTCCATCACCATGTGAAGCAGCTCAGGGATAACCTGCTGGATGACACGAGATGCACGGACCCAATTTCTCTTGCAGCCGCTCACGTCAGCCAGCCAAGCTCGGAAGCAGAGCCATCTAGCTAAGTGGCAGCAAAACACAGAGGCATGACAGGGGCCAGCCAAGCCTAGCAAAAGAACCTCACAGCTGAGCCCAGCTCAAATCCACTCCTCTAGGGAATTATGAACTAAACCAATGGTGGTTGTTTTAAGCTCTAGATTTTGAGGCCATTCATCACAAATCAAAAATTCACCAATACAATGTTGATAATCTGTGAAGCTAGGTGTTAGGTACTTGTGTGTGTTGGGGGGGGGGGGGTTTTCATTATATTGTCTCTGCTTTTGTATATTTTTTGTACTTTCCATAATAAAAATAATTTTTAACACATACATGCTTTTGGGCTAAAGAAAAAATAAATGTTAAGTAAAGCATTGGAATGTAAAAATAAATATACATAGTTTGATCACAACTATAGAAAAGAAATTTTCCATAGAAAAATACTAGAAAGAAATATATACAATTGGCTCTTTCTGGGAACTGAGATTATGGATTTTGTTTTAACTGGTATGTGTTTTTCAAGTATCTATTATAAGCCTGATTTACTTTATATGGAAAATAAAAATTTACAACTTCAGTTATTTTTATCTCACACCCCCAATACAAGTTCTTTCCATAGAGTATGTGGAGAATTGAAGGGGTGATAAAGACAGAGAAACAAATTCAGAGGAAATCACAATTGTCTAGGAGAAAAGTAGTAAGGGTCCAAAATCGAGGCAATGTTGGAGAAGGAAAGGAGGGGCAAGACGGGGGTGGGGGGCGGTGGTACTGACAGAGAATCCATAATGTTGGGTGCTGCCTTCAATGACAAAGACATTTACCCTGGGGCCATGGATGAGTATCTGGGAACCCTATTAACCCCATTTAAAAATGCACTCAAATCTGGATTTGTGTGTGCACAAGCATCTATCAAGATAGAAAAGTCAGTTTCATCAGATTCTCAAATGGTGACCGTGATCCCAAAGCTGAAGACCCATCATGCTTTGTTTCCCTACAGACAGGGAAGAATTCAGTATGGTCTTTCAACCTGATTCATAAGACAACCTGAATAGGACACTGAAATGATCAGATCACAGTCTGGGACTCCGGTCCCTAAAGCACGCCCCAAGTGCATAGTGGCCCAGGTCACGTCAACCTTCTGAGCCACAACTCATCACATAACACTTTCCTAATGTCCCTTTAGAAGCTAGTTGTTGCTGGGTTCCACTCTGGAGGAAACCACATCCTTGTGGGACATCACTTCAGGGAACCAGAGCCTAACTGGGTATAACTGGGAACTCTGACCTCTAGGAGGCACATGCAAAACCAATTTTCCTAAATATTTGGCTCAGGCAGAGCCTAGCACAGCCTCGTCCCTGCCCACCTCCAACCTTCACTCTCTCCCTCCTTGTTTCCCTTCAACCGGGCCTACTGTAAGTTCCCAGAAATCCAAGCTTCCTCTCACCACAGCTTTACATGTACAAGGTTGGACAATTAATTTCTCAATCTCATCCTAGAAAAAGTGCTACACACCTCACTGCTGAATATCACTCCCTTTGGGCGTACTTCACCAACGCCAGTGCCTAGTCCACCCTTCAGAGCAATTTTGGAACTCTTTCTGGAATGGCCATCAGAGCTGTCATACCCAAAATATGACAGTTAAGTTCACGAACTTGCCACTGTGCACTTAACGATGGCAGCAACAGTGTGGCCAACATAAGTGTACAGAACTTAATTGTCAGATTCTGGGTACAATGACAGCTCTGATGGCCACTCCGGAAAAAAAAAGTTACAAAACTGCTTTGAAGGGTGGACTAGGCACTGGAGTCGGTGCACAGCTTCCCAAGGGGAGTACTTTGAAGATGACCATAGTGATACTCAGCAGTGAGGTATATAGCAGTTCTTCTAGGATGAGTTCGCGAAATTGCCTGACCTGGTACTCTTATGTTCCCCCTGACTCTATTCAACTCCCCTTCAACTACTGAACTTACCCTTCAGATCCTAACCTTAATCACTACTGCCCAAGCCAAAGAAATCCCTCTGATATATGCTCTCTGAGCACTTAGCACAATTGAAATGTTCTATTTCTTTTTTGTGACTATTGGATTAACATCTGCCTTTTCCACCAATGATGATTGTAATAAAAGCCACTATCATTTGAATGTTCACTCTGTGCCAGGCACTATTGAAATCCCCTGACGTATACTCATTTACTTCATTAGCACAGCAATCCCAGGAGGAAAAGGAGGCACAGAAGAGAAACAGCTGGGCTGTGATTCCCTCGCTAGGAAGAGACAATGTTGGAATACAATCCAAGGCAGTTGGAACTGTGCTGGCCTGAGCTCCGTGTCTGTTTTCACTGACTATCCATTGACTGTATCCCCGTGCCCAGCACAAGGTCTAGTCTAGTGCTTAATAGGGACTCCAGTATTGTTAAATAAATTGACCTGTCTTGCCGTGCCACGTGCTGCTTTGACACATGAAACCCAGACTGGGAGACAACCTTACAAATCACCTTCACCAATCCCAACAGAGGAGGAATGGGAGACATAGAGAGGGAATGTGGTTTTCCTGAAGTCACACAGAACCAGGACTAGAAACCAGATCCCCTAACCCAGCCCAGTGCTCTTCCCACTTTGTTAATGAAAACTTAACATAAATATTAAGTGTAAAATATTTAGTAAATATTTTTAAACCAATAAAGAGGTATCGCATTCCATTTCCCCGTCCGAACTTTGCCGTGGAATCAGAAGGGGAAAAAGGTGGGTGGGGTAAGGAAAGAAAACTATTTCTTCAGTAATTTGTATTTTAAGAAAAGCACCAAGATTACAGAAAATTGCTGATAATATAAATTGCTCCTTAAAAATAACTTCCCTTTTTTTTTCAATTTACTAGTGTTGAGCATGTTTTTAACAGAAAATAACCTTGATTTAAGTAAAGTCTGTGTCTTAAACATACAGTTTTTTCAATGTGGCCATCTGTCATCAATTTCTTTTGTTAGTTTAATGGCAACCAAACTTGCACAGATCTTGACTTAGGAGACCTGAGCCATAAAGCAGGTGTCTGTGGGCCTGCAGTGATCCGCCTGGCCATCAGAAAGACGCTCATCAAGGCTGGGAAGGCACAGTGAATGTCACTTCAGTTTGAATAGGGGAGGCTTTGGAATTGGTAAAAAGAATAGGTAGGCTTTGAGTTGTTTCTAGAGCCTCATTTCGGTTCTTGTAAAGACTCGATAGTAAGACAAATACAGTTGTTTTTAATTCCTCAGAAACTTGGGCTGCAACCTGCATGATATCAAAACACTGGCCCAGCTATCCAAGTACATTATGCTCAACTTGCTTCTCTGTATCAGAGGGATCTTCAACTAAGATAGAAATCAAAAGATTCCTCTGTTCCTGATTTAGAGCTGTGTTTCTTTGGCATGTCTCAGTAAATCTTTCCACAATGGCTTCAGAATGTTTTTCTTTCCCTCTGGATACATAGTTTCATTTTAGCTTAGGGGAAAAGGCCTTAAAAAACGCTTTTGATCAAGCTCTGAATATCAGCTTCCAATTTGGCCAACTTTTGACCACAGAGATACTTTTTTAAAAATGCTTTCAAGCATCTTACCAGGTTTCAGCCTAGACAAACAGTAAATATTTCTGGTAGTTCTGAACAACTCCATGGACACAAGAGGGAGCCCCAAAGAGGGTACAAAAGATACCACCCTCCCAAGATCCAGAGCCACTTCCAAAGACAACCAAAAGAAAGAAAGTCATGCCCCTGAGAGCTGGCCACAGTCACTAGGACCCTAGCTGCAAATGTGGAACCACCCACATTTCTGACCAGCCATATCGGGGGGGCCCCACCGTGACAGATGCCAAACCAAGTTCTCAGACAACAAAATGAGGCAAACGAGGCAAAAGTTGTCCCTGGGAGAGAAAGGACTGATAGCCCACGTTTTTTCCTGCCAGTGGAATTTTGAAAACAAAAGATGGACATGAAATTTTACCTTCCTCTTTCAACCAGGCACCCAGAGAGAGACTGGGGTGAGCTGAATTCGGTAAGAATTCTTGCCCTGGGGGTTCCCTGGGGGTGTAGTGGCTAAGGCTTCGGCGTTGAAAGCCGCGGCCTGGGTTCGATTCCCAGCCAGGTAACTAACCCCTCCCCGTCCCCCCAAAAAAATTCTTGCCCTTTGTCCGCTTCCGCCAGTTTTCCTAGGATGCCGTCCGCAGGCTCCAAAGAGAATGGGATGTCCCAATGGATCTCTTCCTGGTCACCAGAAACCGTAGGGGAAGAAAAACAATCTTACCTCTACCCTTTACAGAGAGTACCTGGCTGAGACCCCCTTTTGTCTAGGGTGCGTAGTAAAAGGATAAGCTTATCTAGGCTAAAAGTTCTCTGCTGTGGCCACTGAAACGCAAGTCCAACCACGGTGAGGCTGACCTGCGCCTGCAGACTTGAGGCCTTACACCAGACCCAAACCAGCTTAAGTCTGCCCCAGTTTAACCTGGACTCGGACCCAGTCGGGACCAAGACACTCTCCAATCAAATCTGAAAGGGCATAATGCAAAAGCTGCGCGCTAGATCCGAGGGGGCCTTACCCATGACCTCCGGAGGCGGCGAGAAAGCAGCGAGCTGGGGGGCTCAGCGGGTACCTCCGCCTGCTTGCTCTTGCTCCTGAGGGTTGGGAGGGGATCTCCTTCGGTTTCCTGCTCCGATATCAGAACTTCCTAAAAGGCGTACTAAATAGTTCAAGAGTTTCTTTGAGCAAAACTCAATTCCCCTCAGGCAGCACCAAACCGGAAGTGGTTTGGAGCGTTCCACTAACAGGAACTGGGGGGGGCGACTTTTATAAGAAGAGGAAGAATTAAGGAATTATCCCTTTTCCCACTTAGAAAAAAAGTGCAGCTCCCTGCTGTGTTCATTTAATTTTACATAAACACAGTTTTCAATGCAAAAATAAAACACAAAAACTGTTCTTGGCGTTATTTCTAAACAGAACTTGCCTCTAACCTTAATGTAACGGAAACGTATATGAGGATCAGTATTTAATATTTTTTCGTGTGGTAAATCTCAAAACATGAAATTTTGCAGGTAAGGGTTGGACTGTAATCCTCGAGTTATCTCAGGTAAATGCAAGCACCTGGGCGAGTATTCTCAGAGCCAAGGGGAAAGGGTTACTGATTAGCTACAGTTTACAGCAGGCATGTCCAACTTGCGGCCCAGGATGGCTTTGAATGCGGCCACAGATTCTTAAAACATTATTTTTTTTTTGAGACCTTTTCTTTTTTTCTTTTTTAGCTCATCAGCTATCGTTAGTGGTACTATATTTTATATGTGGCCAAGACAGTTCTTCCAGTGTGGCCCAGCGAAGCCAAAAGGTTGGACACCGCTGATTTAAAACCTAGTTGGCTGTTTGTGATTGGTTGTCCTTAGCATTTTGATTTTGTAACCATGAGGCATTTACAGGCTTAGATTTTGGTTTAGTCTGTAGGCCTCCATGGCATCAGAGCCACCTGGGCCAGTCTAATGTCCTCCTTGTCTGATTAATTTAACGCTGTTAAGGAGATAGACTTACAGATGAGGGTACTAAAGCGCAAAGAGGTAATTCGCCCAAGGTGATACAGCAAGACCCAGGTTTCCTAATTCAAAGGCAGTTCTCACTCCGTGAGAAATACAACACCAGAGTGTCAACAACAGGATCACCTTTCACAAGCTAGGAGGCTAATGCACAGGACATGGTGACATGCCCATGAGCTACAAAGAATCCAGGTCAGAGGCTGAATCAGATTCAAGAGCAGCTGCATTCCACAGGGCCTCCCAGGACCGCCATGAACACGGAACAAGAAGGCCCTCATCCTTTATTCTGGCAGGGCCTTTCCCACCTGCAGTAACACGGAAGCTCAACCCTGCCTTATTTTAATGCCCTGGGCTTTTTAAATGCTTTATTCCTGAAAAGAGCTGTGCAAACAGTTCACCATGTGCTCTTTAGAAAGCTTCCTCTGCAGCCAGAATAGATACCTTTATGTGGGCTGACCAGACATCCCATTTTAAACAGGACAGAAAACAATGGTACTGTCCCATTTAGAACAGTGCGTGTGGTCAGCCTACTGACACCTTGAATTCCACCCTCTGAGACTAGGCTGTCCCGTTTCAAATGGCACGTCTGGTCAGCCTACCTTTATAGTTAGATGTCAGCAACAAAGCCCGCTGTCTCCTAACAAAAGAAAGCAACAGTGATGAGGTCTCCTCAAAATATTTGATAAGTAAAAGACACATGTTATAAATGAAAATGGTCTAGAGGAACTCACCAAACTGAGACAAACTAAGACATTTTTAGCATGGAAGAGGAAAAAAGGAAAACTGGGGCACTGGTAGAGGGACAGGAAAAATGCCTAATATTTGAAGGGTTGTCATGTCAAAAAAGGGGCAAGGTATATATTCCAAGTGTGTCTAAGAGACAGAAAAATAATAATGAGGGCTGCCAGTGATGGGACAAGCTGAGCATGAGGGTGCAGGAGTTAAAAGCAGTCTCTTAAATTCTTTCTCTGCAACAGATAAAGCCTCAGTTTCCCCATCTGGTGGCATTAAATAAAATCATGAATCTTAAGGGTTTATCACAAGGTATGACATAGTAAGTCCTCCATGAAACATCATCTCTTGCCCTTTCTATTTGGAAGAAGTAAATTTTTTCTCCTTGGACATATTCAAGCTGCAACTGATGATCATTGAGCAGAGAGGTTGTCAGTAAGAAAGATTCACGCATTAGACAAAGGATCGGATTAGGTGACCTTAAGTTCCCTTCCATTCTGGGCTTTCAAATTCTTTGTTCCATTGAAACTGAGGTTAATGTGAAGTCCTCTATTGGACTCCCCTTGCCGGCTCCAGCTTTGGGGTTTTGTGTTTTCATCTTTGTACTTGCAAATCCTTGCGGTGGAGCAGAATCTGGAGAGTGAGTCTTGGAGAAGCACAACCCAGGAAGGAGAGCTTCTTTTGCTTGGTGGCTGCATGCCTGGCATTCCCAACATTCCAGTCCCTTTCCTCCTCACATTGTAAACATTAGGTTCTTGTGGGGAGGACAAAAAGGTCACTTTCCAAACCGCATTTGCTCCCAGGCTCTGATCTGAATAATTTAACTCATCCTCAATGAGAGCATCAGTTGGGCTAATCTCAAGCCCCTTTGACAGGAATGGGTCTGATTTAGGCTAACAAGAGGTTATTGTTTGAGCTGGAGAATGGCATCCTCGCTTCTCGGTGAGCAGACCCAGGTATGGGAACATAAAACAAATCCAAGTGATTCATTGCAGCTGAACCAGTGGCAGCCAAGTGCCTTCCCAAATTCCCTTCTAAGCAGGACCAAGCCCTTGAGGAGAAGGAGGCATTTATTGGGGATTGCTACAATTCGGCTTTACTGCTACTGCCTTTATAACCACAATATAAAGTAACTCCCACAACACAGTGAAGATAAGCTCTTTAAAGAAAATATAAAAGCATTAGGTTGGCAATTCACCCAAACCTCATCATGCACCATAGACATTTTTGAAGTTTAACAAAGAAAAGCACATCATTAAAGAATACTGCTCTATCACCATTCTTATGCAAATCCTTCCAGATAGTTGGGTGGAAAATTCCATCTAACACGCAGCAAGAAATAGATGTTGCAGGGTGGAAATTTCAGCTATACTGAGTGCATCTATCACTTGTATAATCCAAACTACTGTATGTGCACTGACTACAGAATTAGTATTGATCCATTCACCATGTAAACATCAAGTACTTTCTATTATTACTTGAAATAGCATGCTATCACAATTTCTATTTCCTCCTTCTATCTTAAATAGAAGTATTGCCCATTAGCCCTTTCCTTCATGTACTTTTTTGCACAGCTATCTAACTACAGTGTTCAGTGTGGTGCTGAGTTTCCTGCAGACATCTGCAGTATTAGCATTAAAGCACTTTATTTTCAAGTCATCTCTGATGGAAGACAATACAACTTTCATTTACCCAGAAACCTGTTACCAGACCAGAGCTTCTCTTAGAAACAGGCCTCTCTCTCTCTCTCTCTCTCTCTCTCTCTCTCTCTCTCTCTCTCTCCCCCCTTTCTCTCTCTCTCCATCCTTTGTCTGCTCAGTTCTGCATCATCAGTATGTACCTCCAGCCCCATCCCCCAATAGGACAGGACCACCAAGTCTCTGGAGCTCTGAGGTAGAGGAAAAAATATTTGCCAAGGCTGAAAATGGTATTTAATTTTTGAATGACTTGCTGTGAACCCCAAGACTTGACTCTGTGTTGCATTGTTCAAATGTCTGAATGCATGAAGAAAAATTACTTTTGAGAATCAGTTCTGATGTTGATGTTTGAAAGGATATAAAAACATAAAAAGCGGTGAGCCTTCTCTCTTTCCTTTCTTGCGTCCCACAGCATAACAGCATGAAGAAATTAGGACCGGCTTCCAAATCCTGGAGGGTCAATTTTAGCTCAGATAGCTTGGAGCTACATATGGCAGACTTCATGTGCTCTGGTGCTCGTGGCATTCCCTGGGTACCACATGCAGCCCGACCCAGTACACACTGCTTCTTGTTACCCTTGCTGTGCTCCAAACAGTACACACTGTGTGTGACTTAATCAGATTCCCAGGGTCTTCAGAGCCCAGCAGCAGCTCTAGTCAGAATACATACAAGTTCATTTCTGTCAATGGGAATCCATACATCTCAACCTTAATCTGTCACAGAGCCAACTTTCATGAGCCTACGTAATACCCCTCTAGCACAATCCAAGTTGTTCATCACCATTGTTCTCTTTAGCCAACATGTGGAACCTACAAATTTTCATCTGAAAAAAAAAAAGCAAAATAAAAAGCTGTAGCTTCATTTAATGGAGAGAAAATATTCAAAACCAGCTGAGCACTATTTAGCCACAATCCTCATGTCCCAACTCCTTTCAACCAATCTAAAAAATAATAATAATTAACTAATTGGTTTAAATTCTTAATAGATGGTGGCTTTGTTGCCAAACTAGACTGATGCAAACCCAAACAGATGAAATTCTGAAATTGGATAGTGTGTGTTAAATAGTCAAAGAAGAGAGAGTAAGCATGTTATAAGGGAACCAAATACCTACTTCTGCCTCCAGAAAAATCTCCAATTTTATTTTTTGGCACCAACTATTCAGTCTCTTAAATGCTCAGTTGTACTCACACAAAGAAAATTCACACTATCTCTTGTGTAGAATCATTTCAAGTGGACTGTAAAACCTCAAAATACTGGATCAGGTTGCTCCATCGATAATTGTGTTATATTCTGGGAAATTAAAATTAATAAATTAATTAACTGATTAAAATAAAAGCAGCATAAAGAGGTCAAATATATGGTAACAGAATAAGACTTGACATTGGGTGGTGAGAACACAATGCAATATATAGATGATGTATTATAGAATTGTACATTTGAAACATATAATCTGATTAACCAATGTCACTCCAATACATTTAATAATGTTTTTAAAAATAAGAGAAAATAAAAGCAACACCCACTATAGGTCATTTCTCCATTGCCCCTTCCTTGTTAACAATATCCTCCTTGATTTTAACCAAGTAGCCACCACTCTGAAGAAGGTGACCCTCACTGCACTCAGGGTAAAATCTTGAACAGGTAGTAACTTGTTGAACTAATCCCATTCTCCTCGCAGAGACTGGTTCAGAGTGTGTATGTGCTTCAGTTCTGATAAAGGAGACATGAGGGAATTGGGTTGGGGGCTTTAAGAGAAGGTTTCCTCACTCTTGAAAAGAGATCTGGTAGACAGTCTACCAGCAGTAAAAATGTTGTATAATATTGAATCTGCACATGACCCTGAACCCCAACAACCATATTATGCAAGTTGCAAAGAGTGTTGATCCTTGTCAAGCTACTGAATTAACCAACTCTGAAATAGCTCTACCTTGAATATCTTGTATTAAAAAAACAAAAAAATGATAATTATCCTCATGGTTAGGGTTCCTGATACTATAATCAAAAGCATCTTGACTGTTACTGATCAATTATTGATCCTTATAGGTTGATATGTTGAGAAATGACACGCTACTCATTTCCTCTCTTGCTGTACCCTTGCCCCAGATATACTTCTTGGTTGAAGTGAAAACATTCACATATTTGAGCAGACATGGGTTAATGTTGCCCTCAAAATAAGAGATACTAATGAATCTTACCACTGAGTACCTTTACCAAATAAAGAATTATTTAGTGATGGCCTACTAACCAAAATGTGCCTGGGGTACACCCAGGAGTATCCAGCTAGTGTTACTGCAGAGCTTCAAGAGGGCCTCCTGTTAAGAAGAGAAGGAACAAATACAATATAAAAAAGATATACTCTTTGAGACCCCTGGAGCATCACAGCTTTTGGAAAATAAAGACCTCATTCTACAATTGCAGTTTCCAAGATTGCTCAGGCACATGAACCACTGCTTCCTTCCAAAAGAATCTCATGCAGAAGCAGTTTAGGTTGAAGAGAGGTGGGAGCCTCTACTCCACCCACTTAGTCCACACCCCACTGATGGCCCCTGAGTCATTTCCACTGAATTGCTAGGTCTCCCTGGAGTCAGTTTAGAAATGATGATCTAAACTAAAGATGAGGGGCCATCCCATGTTTTGGGTAATATAACTTTTTAAATAAGAAAAAGATGTGAAGACCTAAAAGCTTAAACAAGTAAATTAAAAAATGCTTTTGTTCATAAGAAAACATGCAAATCAATGAGGAAGTGACCTATTGCCATGGAGAAATGGCAATAGCAAGGCTGGTGAAAGATGCCTCCTCACGTCGAGATCAGGATTCAATTATAGTCCTCAAGAGTTGGATAACTTGAGAATCTTGGCTGAAAAGAAACAAACAAATGAACAAAAAAACAAAATAAAACAAAAAGAAAAGAAAAACCTACCTAAAGATAGGTTGAGACATCTATAAGAAGACACTACAGAGATGTGGTCTATATAGGAATTATTGTGTACTTCACCATCAAAACAATGGGGCTACACCATAAATGATATTAAAAGACTAAGAACATCTTGAGAGAAAATACTTGCAACATATATAAAAGGCAAAGTTTGAATATCCATACTATATGGAATTTACAAATCAATTTAATTTTTTAAAAAAGACAACTCAGTATTAAAAATTATAAAAGAAGAGGCAGTCTAGTTCAAGGATCTACCCTCTGACCACTATGGAATGTGATTTCTCTAAGCATTAAAAGTAACTAATGCAACATCAAAATTACTACTAAACTACAGAACAAACATCGTTGAGAATTGCCCGAAGTGTAGCTGAACAGAAGTCCCATAATTGAGGCATATTGAAGGCACATCAAGACTGGTAGGAGGGATGGAGACAAAGAATAGGCTGATCCTACACCCACATGTCATGATTAAAAACCAGGAGGGATGTCTTGGCTGCAGAGGCCCCCTCGGAAGAGTGAGAGGTCCCTATCCCTACATCAGCCTCCCCAGCCCAGGGTTCCAGTGCTGGGAAGAGAAGTCCCCATAACTTCTGGCTATGAAAAGTCCAGAGATTGTGGGTAAGTAAAACGAAGTGTAGCTGGAGTCCTAAGCACTTTGCTTAAAGGGTTCACACATAAATTTATTCGTTGATGGGCTAATTTGCTCTGAGCTTCAGAGCTGAAGTAGCAGATAGAAAGATGCCAAGGACCTACAGGGAGGAACTGAGTTGTCTGGCTCCAGGACAACTGCTGGAGGGGCAGCTTTCTCCCAGACAGAAGTGACGGCAGAATCCATTGTTTCTTTGTTGAGCCCTCCCTGACTCACCCTGCACTTGCAGGTGGGCATCATATTTGAGTCTGCACCAACCTACCAGCTCTATGATTCCCTGAGACCCCACCCCCACCCAACTGTGGGCCCACCGAAGCCACTTTCAATGGCTTTTTCATACAAATGTCCTGTCTTGGTTCATGCTGTGGACTTTTCTAAAGCTTCTCAAAGGTTCACAAGCTCCTAAAAAGCAGCATCTGGCCTCAGCATGCCCCGTACCTCCTCCTAAGCAGCCCCAAGCCCAGCGCTAACAGCGGCCGGCCTCAGTCACAGCTTAGCCTCTCCCAGGCACCTCAAAGTCCAGCACAGTGGCAACCATCTGCAGATCTATTTTTAGCTTTTACCAAGCAGCCTCAGGCAGGACACAGGGAGCCCCTGACCTTGGCCTACAACAGAGCCCCTCCCAATAGTCCCCAAAACCAACAACCCATGGCCATCTTCAGAACACAGCAGAAGACCACCCAACCACCTCCACAAACGACATACCTAAAGGGCATACCAGAGTTCTGCTGAAGTGATTCTTGCTCCATAGGGTCAGCCCCTACACAGCAGCTCCCCCACTGTTGCTACAGCCAGTCCTCACAGCCAACCAGCCTGAGAGTCAATCCTTTCCATTGACATGTCAATAGCAATGAAGACTCAACTACAACAAGAGGGCACACACGAGTGATACACCTGTAGCACCTGGCTCAGGTGACCAGAGAGACTGCACCACATGGCCCCACAGGGCACTTATTACATGAGGCTACTCTACTAAGACCAGGAAATATAGCGCCTCTACCTAATACATAGAAAGAAACACTGGGACACAAAAAATGAGAAGACAAAGAAACATGTCCCAAATGAAAGAACAGAACAAAGCTCCAGGAGAAGAACTAAATAAAATGGAGACAAGAAATCTACCAGATGCAGAGTTCAAAACATTGGTTATAAGATTGCTCAATAATCTCAGTGAAAACTTAAACAAAGATAAGAAACATAGAAATGGAGATAGAAAACATAAAAAAGAACCAGTACAGAAATGAAGAATATAATAACTAAAATGAGGAATGCATAGAAGGAATCACCAGCAGACTAGATGAAGCAGATGATAAAATCAGCAATTTAGAAGATAAGGTAGCAGAAAACACCCAAACAGAACAGCCTCTAGGACAACATCAAGCATACCAACATTCACATCATAAATAGGGGTACCAGAAGAGAGAGAGAGTAAGAAATTAAAACCTATTTGAAGAAATAATGATGGAAAACTCCCCTAGCCTGGTGAAAAAACAGGCAAATGAGTCCAGGAAGCACAGAGCCTAAACAAGATGAACTCAAAGAATCTCACACC
This sequence comes from Lyroderma lyra, assembly GCA_004026885.1. Lineage (NCBI taxonomy): Eukaryota > Metazoa > Chordata > Mammalia > Chiroptera > Megadermatidae > Lyroderma > Lyroderma lyra. The sequence continues at coordinate 161,917 of PVJL010002940.1, forward strand.
AAGACACATAATTAAGATATCAAAGGTTAAAGACAAAGAGAGAATCTTAAAAGCAGCAAGAGCAAAAGCACTTAGTTACCTACAAGGGAGCTCCCATAAGAATGTCAGCTGATTTCTCAACAGAAACTTTGTGGGCAAGAAGGAATTGGCAGGAAATATTCAAAGTAATGAAAAGCAAAGACCTAGAACCCAGTTTAGTCTACCCATCAAAGCTATCATTTAGAATCAAAGGACAGTTAAAGCAGGTCCTAGACAAGAAAAAGCTAAAGGAATTCATCACCACTAAACCACTGTCACAAGAAATATTAAAAAGATTTCTTTAAGAAGGAAAAAAAGACCAAAAATATAAATAAAATGGCAATAACCACGTATCTGTGAACAATTACTTTGAATGTAAGTGAATTAAATGCTCCAATCAAAAGACATAGGGTGGGTGAATGAATAAGAAAACAAAACCTTTACACATGATGCCTACAAGAGACTCACTTCCGATTGAAAGACACACACAGACTGAAAGTAAAAGGCTAGAATAGATATTTCAGGAGAATGGAAACAAACAAACAAAAAAAGCTGAGGTAACACTACTTACACCAGACAAAATAGACTTTAAAACAAAGGCTATAACAAAAGACAAGAGGACCCAGTAATGCCACTTCTTGGTATCTAGCCAAAGAAACCCAAAACACTACTTTGAAAAGACATATGCATCTATATGCTCACTGCAGCATTATTTACAGTTGCCAAGATATGGAAGCAACCTAAGTGTCCATCAGTAGATGAATGGATAAAAAATGAAGTGGTACATATACTCATATGCAATGGAATATTACTCAGCCATAAAAAAGAATGAAATCATGCCATCTGCAACAACATGGATGGACTTACAGTGTATTATGCTCAGTGAAATAAGTCCAACAGAAAAAAACGAATACCATTTGATTTCACTTATATGTAAAATCTAAAAAACAAAATAAATGAACAAACAAAACAGAAACCAACTCATAGATACAGAGAACATTTTGATGGTTGCCAGATGGGAAGGGAATTGGAGGATTGGTGTAGAGGGGGGAAGGGATTAAGAAGTACAAATTGGTAGTTACAAAATAGTCATGGTGATGTAGGGCATAGCATAGAGAATATAATCAATAATAGTGTAATAATATGGATGGTGTCAGATGAGTAGTAGATTTATCAAGGTGCTCAATTTGTAAGTTATATAAATGTCTAATCACTATGTTGTACACCTAAAATTAATATAACATTGTATGTCAGCTGTAATTGAAAAATAAAAAGTCATTTTAAAAATATTAATTAGGAAAGAATATAGACAGACAATTTATAGAATACAGGTGACCAATAAAAGATTCTCAACTTCACTCCTAATTAGGGAAATGCAAAATAAAACAAGGAAACCCTGCATTCTAGTCTCTGCCCGTTATGTTTGCAAAAATTCAAAAGACTTAATAATATCCAAGATTGCAAATAAAGTAGAGAAATAAGTACTTTCCAATATCTGATGGGAATGTGAATTGGAACACAGTTTTGGAGAACAATTTGGCAATTTTTATCAAACTTAAAATGCAATTCCATTTTAAGAGTCTGTTCTACAATATATTTGCACACGCCTGCAAAGATACATCTACAAGGATATTCACTACAACATTGTTGTAATTGCAAACACACAGGAAACAATGTAAATGTCCATCAATAAGGACCAAACTATGTCCTGGCATATATAAAATAGAATAGTGAGCAAATATTAAAAGTGAGGTAGGTAGATATGTATGTGCTACTATAGAAGCGTCTGAAATGTAAAAAATAAAGAAAAATGCATCTTCCAAAAAAACATTTAAATCAAAAGCAACATGTACATATTCTCTTTTAATAAATCAGGTACAATGCCAGAAATACAGTAAATACCTGGTAAATATTGGAAATATAAATGACTTGTAAATATTTGTTAGAGGAATGAACGACTGGTGAATAAATGAATGATGAATGAATGTGCATATAAACATGAAAAATTTGTTTGAAAAAATATACAAGTGTAATGGGAGGGAAATCACTTTTTATTTGATATCTTTTCATTGATATTTTAAAAATTTTATAGGAATACATGCCATTTTCATAATAACAGAAATAAAAATGTCAGGCCTCCACCTGTTTTTTTAAAAAGGGATTAATAACATGAACACTATTGAAAGATTAAGGAAAAACAGTGAGAGTACTTGCAACATATATAACAAAGTAAACTCCACGAAACACAACAGCTCTTATGGATCAATAAGATAGAGAGAAAAAAAAAAAAAAGATAGAGAGAAACAGCCAGGACAAAAGTAAGTAGCCAAATGCTACGTAGCACACTGATACTCGTCTACCTGTCATCTGCTCATCTTCCTCACAAACAGAACTATATTAAGGGGGCAGGGCCAGCAATGTGTTTTTTACCCAAAAGAAAAACCACAAATGACCAGGAGCACATAAAAATACACTCAAGCTCACGTAATCAGGAAAATACAAATTAAAACAAAATATTTGGTTTTTGCTCATACACACAGGCCAAAAAGAAGAAAGAGATTTCTATTACCCAATGTTGGCAAGGATTTGGAGAAACACATTCTAAATCAAAGTCCATGAGAGTGCAAATGGGTACAGAAATTTGATATCTATATCAAATTTTAAAATATATTATCTCAGACCTAGAAATGTCACTTCAAGTCATCTGTCCCACAGAATCCCCTACACAAGGGGTGTCCAAACTTTTGGCTTCCCTGGGCCACATTGGAAGAAGAATTGTCTTAGGCCATGCATAAAAATACACAAATGATAGTGACACGGGCCAAATGAAGGAGCCCTCCCCCCCACAATAGACTCCTTTCCCCTAGTTCTTCAGCTTTCAGTTTCACCTCTTCCCTAGTCCATAGTCCTAATCATCTTCTCATTCAGCTTTCCCTGGTTTCTAACCTGGAACCATAAATAGACTGTCCCTAAGAGTCCCCCTCCATCCTGTGTCATAACATAATTACCCTGAAATGTGTGATTTGTGTATTTTCCATCATGTAACCACCCAGTGACAGGGGCTTTGGGGCCTGCTTCCTGGGCCAATGCTTTTAAAACTATTAACTGAATTAATTTCTCCTCATCTAGGGGCCATCAGGATACAAGCAATACCCCAGCAAGGCTTCCAGCCCATCCTGACTGAAGAAGTCACCACAGTCTCCCAGGCGGATCTTGAGACCCTTCCCCTTTTAGGTCAGATAGGGTACGAGCTCCATAGATCCCCAACAGGTAGGGGCACGACCACCCTCAGCAGGAAGCAGGTACAGAAGATGAGACCTCCAGTCCCTCAGCTTCCCATAGAGATTTGTGGGGATCACGTCTCTCAAGAGAAAAGTGAGGAAGGCAGACAGAATGGGAGGGATCTCAGGACCCCTCCTTGGGACTCACCCTGCTGGAGTAGTCATCACCCTGACACCACCCTCTCACTGGTAATCCTTGCCCCAAGCTGGGCAGCCACAGGAGGAAGTTCCAGACAAGGAGTTTAACTAGTACAAGGAAGTTATGGGGCACGAGGAGCCCACCAGTTCAAGCCCTAACACCTGCACAGTGTTACTATGACTTTCATTTCACTGGAGCCTCATTATACCATGATTATAATATCACATATATGCCCAGAAGCTCATTAATATTGTTATAACAAATTGAACTCTGGGAAAGGACATGCACAATTAGAAAAGGTGATGTAATAGGCCCCATGTCAATCAAAATGGTCACTCCAAAGGCCCCACACCCAGATGGGCATAACCCCTCACAACTAAAGAAAATAAAAGTACCAAAGCCTTGTTAATGGGGGCTCTTAGCCATTTTCCTGCTCAGGCCCCCTCCTACCTCTTTGGAGTGTACTATCCTTTTTAATAAACTATCTCTTTGTTTCACCTTATTTTCCTTTCAATAAACTGACCTTTGTTTCACCTCTACAGTTTGGTGTGTGTCTTGTTCAATTCTTTGCTCGAGATACCAAGAACCTGGACACCACACTGAGAAGGACCCATTCTCTGGTAACAATAGCTGATGAGCTAAAAAGGGGTCTGGGCATAATTTTCATAATGTTTTAAGAAAGTTTATAAATGTGTGTTGGGCGGCATTCAAAGCCATCCTGGGCCTCATGCAGCCCGCAGGCCTCAGGTTGGACAAGCATGCCTTACACAATTACCTAAATGTGTATGTACAAGAATGTTCACTAGAGCCTTGTTCATCAGCAAGAACCTGGAAACAATTTTATTTGTCCATCCATAGAGCTGTGCACAAAAACACAGCGTCAAGATCGCTGCCCTCATGGAGCCTGGGCTCCAGTGCAGGGGCAGAGGGGAGAGACAATAAACGAGGAAACAAAGAAGCACGATGCACTCCAACAGTTCCCATAACAGAAGTACTGTAAAGAAATGAAACCAGCCGATGTGAGACAGCATCTGTGGGGAGGGGAAGGGCAGGACGGAGACTATTTACATGGAGCCATTGGGGGGGAGGCCTCCCTGAAGGCTACATTGAGCTAAGGACAGAGTTAGACTAAGAACTAGCCTGGCAAGGCAATGCCCCAAGACACAATAGGAAGGAAAGATAATGGACAAGGAGGAGAAAGGGGTAAGATGAGATTGGAGAGGGGCACAAGGACTCGGCACTACTTAAGCCTTGAACTTCAGCCGGCAGATGAAGAGTGTGGGAAGCCTCTCGGGTATTAACAAGAAGGGACGTGACCAGGCCTACCATTTCTAGAAGGTCCCTCTTGATATCTATAGCAGCTTACTGTACCGACTCGCACTCCCACGGCCGTGGATTGAGAGCGCCTTTCTCCAAGTCCTTGCCAACACTGGGTAAAAAGGAATTGGACGAAGTGTTGGGAGGATGGAGAGCACCTAGAGGTCCTGGCAGGATTAGACTCGGTCGTCGGCAGTAGAGAGTGAGAAGTGTCCGGATATTGGGGCACATTTTGGAGGTAGAATCAACAGGATTTCCCAAGTGGATTGGACTTGGGGTCTGACAGCAAAGAAAAAAAATCAAGGATGTCCCCAAGTCTTGGGGCCTGAACAACTAGCTGGTGGGATGGTGGTGTCATTTCCTAGGATGGAAACGGTTGGGGGAGGGACATTTGGTGTAGAAAGTCCCGAGTCCATTTTGAACTCATTTGTTTAACTCTCTTATGAGACAGGCAAGTGGAGATAAAGTCGGCAGTTAACACAGAGCAAAAGTCTGGGAGGCGAGCCACCCTGAGAAAAGGATCCTCTCCAAGAAGTGGGGCTGGGAGTCCGGGAAGGCAGATGAAGAGGGAAGAGGCTACTTCTACCTTTGGCTTTCTGTACATCAATAAGGTTTAAAATGGTTACAGTGAATCTCTGTTACCTTTGAAATTTAAATAAATGAATATAAAGTAAAGAAAAGCAGCTGAGTGATTTTAATGTGTCCACAGAGCTTTCTCTTCAAACAAAATCTTATCTAAAATGCTCTTCCCACAGTCATCATTGAGGCTGCAGCTCAAATGCCACCTCCTTGGCGAGGCCATCCTTAACCACAGGGTCTTAGCCAGCCCTCCACGACCTTCCCCCACGTCCCTCTGTCACATACCCTGTTTTATTGTGTTCTTATCACTTACACCCCAAAATTGGCTTGTCTATTTATTTGTTTACTTATCTTCCCTACTATTCAGAATATAAAGGTCAAGAAATAGGGGTGTTGTACACCCTGTTTTCCAAATATCTCGAGAATTCAGAACCATGAGTTGCACAGAGTAGGCACTCAATAATCACTCCTTTGATTAAAAATGAACGCCAATTTGTCCTCAAGGTAAAAAGCTGAGCCCCTGCAATTGAACTGAGGTCAGGAGTCCAGAGCCTTCCCTCTACCTCTCTTCCCTCCTTCCCCACCACCACTGGGTACCCTGAGGTACGTGCAGGGACCCCCCGAGGGCACTGCAGGGAAGAGTGTTAAAAACCACGGGGTTGCATGATGGCTCAGGTCTTCTCCAGTTCAGTCTCCCAAGGTCTGACCTGAGCCCCACTGCCCCTAGGTTCCATCCAATGCCACCAGAGCAAATCTGGTCTAGACTCAGCTTTACACTCCACCCACCTCTTCTGCCATCCCAACTGATGTTACCCAAGCACTCCTCCTGCCAGCCGCTCCAGACTGGCCCTCCACCCACACACTGTTCCTATTCATGGAGTCACCAACCAGCAAGTGCCAGCCCCAGCTCAGCTCTGCACTGGGCACAGGAGACCCAAAGGCAAGCAAACCAGGGCCCCATCCTGCAGGAGCCGCACCTGGGAGATAACTCAGGCCGGAGTCAATTACAGCACAGCCACCCAGCCTGTGGCTCTCACAGGCACGTGGTCAAGTCCAACTGGGTCCCTGGTTCTCTCTCCAGCCTTCCAGATTATCCTGTGGCCAGGATTAAATAAAGACCAGCTGTCTTTGTACACTTGGGGGCTGTCTTGATGAGATATGGATGATCATACTGTCCCACCTCCCAAAAAGGGAAATGCCCTCTGTCTGTCTTACTTGGCCTCACCACCACTTCAAGCAGGGGCTAGTGGCATCCCTGGACACTGTCTTCTGCCCCTTCTGTGACCCAGAGAGAGCAACCCTCATCCTCAGACCGCACTCTCCCCCAGCCTTTCCCTAGGCTGGAGGCTTGCTAATGCACCCACTGCCTGCCTTGGTCCAGGGCCAGCAAGTCTCCACAAGAACCCAGCACAGAGGCGGGAGCGTCTCAGGTGTTCAGTAACCCTATGTAAAGGTACCATATTGTTCTGTGAGTAAGACGCCCCCACTTCTCTAACCCAACATTAAGAAACTCTCTCAACCGGTTACTCCCATGTATAAGACGACCCCCAAATTTTGGTCTAACAATTATAGACAAAAGTATCATCTTACACATGGAAAAATACAGTAAGTCCCTGCCACCCTCAGGATCTTGCCACAAGTCTGAATCTTGTCTTCCTTGGCTACTGACGTGTCTCTCTGATTCTATGTGGGCTGAAGGTGGAACTGAAGGTGGGCAAAGCCTCAGGGATAAAGCCCAGAGAGGCCAGAAGAGTGAGGAAGGCTCTTGCAGTCCTTGCTGCAGTGATTCTCTCAGCAAGACGAGGGTTAGAGGAACATTTCTGGCCCCTTCCCCAGAGCCCAGCAAACGGTGCTCAGGGGCCACCTGCTGGCAGCCAGGGGCATGTGTGACTCTGGGAGTGGGACTGCTTAGACCCAGGGCTCCTGCAGGGACACACACCCATGCATACAAACATACATCCTACATGCCCAAGCATGCATGTGCTTGCACAGAGAGCCATGCATACACACACATGCACCTAAGCATGCAAGCACACAGACATAAATAACACAATTACATGTGTGTTCAAAAACATGCCCCTTGGGCACACAGGTACACACATACAAGAGCACATGCATGTGAGGCTGGCCCCTAACTGAGCCCTTTGCAACTCCCTTCCTCCCACCCAACACCCAGGGAGAGATAGACGCCCATGTGGCCTCTGCCCATCTACTCTCCTGCTATTAGGAGGCAGGTAGTATTCACCCTATGACTCAAGCTCCAGAGGCCCTCGCAGGACCTCAGCCTCTCCTTAGCAAGGGATTAACTTACCTACACACAGCCTCTCCTCACCTGTAGCCTTTGTGTTCTGAACAGCAAGTATGTGGTGACACAGGTGTGCCTCAGCAGCATGAGGACAAGGACTCCAGGGCCTCAGTTGACAGCAATCTCAACATGGAGAGCAGCTGCCACTAAGTCCCGCAATGAGACAGGCCACAGAAGCACAGGTGTGGGATCTAGAAAGGTGGGAGGCGATACTCTTGAACTCCCTGGGAAGCTGAAACCATAGCTCAACATCTCCGAGCAGGTGTTCAAGACTGACAGAGCCTCAGAAACCCAGATTCAAGGTCAAGGAAGGAAACCAGTATTTACTGAGTGCCTGCTGTATACAGGCATTTCCCCCACATTATCTCATTCCATCCTTACTTCTCTGGAAGAAGTGTTGGCAGTCATCACAACCCCCCATAACGAGCCATCCCCAAGTCCCATCCTTTTCCTTTGTGAATGTCCTTTGGATTTTTCCACAGATGTACCAGCAAGTCCAAGCTTCCATTGCCCTCACCAGGGCCCGCCACACAGCCTCCTACCGGGCCCCTTCCCCACTCCTGTCCCATCCGCTCGGCCCTCTGGAACATGGATAAACCTGTTTTAACAACACAGAGCTTAAATCCTCCTGACTGTGTCAATGACTCCTTGTTCTAAGGACCAGGACCAAAGTCCTAATCTCTGCTCTGCACCTCACGTCCCCCTCGGCTCCCACTTATTCCCTCTAGTCCACACTGGTTGCTTCCAATTTCTCAAATGTCCCTGTCTTCCCCCTGTCTCAGGGGCATTGCACACGCCCTTCCATCTACCTCCTGTTCCCAGCCCCATGGCTGATAAACTCCTCCCCCACTCCTCAAACACCAGTCCTCCTGGATGCCTTCTTTTTGCCCGATCCTCTCTCCCTGTTAAGCACTCATAACTCCCTGTAGTTTTCCATCGTAACACACAGCAGTACTTGTAATTACCTATTTGTGCTGTTATGTGACTTCCCTCTGTCCGCTCTGTCCCCTAGGCTCCGAGCTCCGTGAGGGCACCTCGTCTCTTGCTTGTTCTATTATGCCTAGATTCTCAGAAATGCTGCTGGAGAAGATGATATTCAACCCAGGTCCCTCTGCCTCCAAACAGCATCCCCTAATTCAACAAGCCTCTCTGTGTCCCCGAGGGAGCAAAGCTGGCAGAGCAATGCCAGGAGCAAGGCCTAGCCCTTCCGCATCCAGGGACCCCTGACCTTCTAGGTGAGTGCCTGGTGTGAACAATCCAATGCAGCCTGTCCTCCCATTAGCCCCAGCGCTCAGCTGGCCAAACTGTGCATTTGTTGCTTGCTTGGCAGACCTGTGCTGCTATCTTTCTTGAGCAAAACAGTAACCATCTGATTGGCAAAAGGCAGTGCTTACCTGCACTCTCCGGTTGGTGCATAAATAAAATGCATGCAGTAACTAAAGGAAAAGAGCAGCAGATACACATTTCGTCTTGGGGAGGCAGGGAGATGCTTTCTCATCATGGAACCAGGGCATCCTTAATAAAGAAAACACTGACCAAGTAAAACTGTTAAAAATGTCTGTGCCTCGTTTCAGCTATTGACCACCTAAAGGACACATCGGGCCTTTGGAGCTCCTCAGGGCTTGTGTTGGAGAATTTTGAGGTAGACGAGCCTCTCTTCATGGGAGCAGCTGCTGAATGATTTGCCAGGTCCCCTTCTTCAAAAGTTATTTTAAGACAACAGAGCATTAAGCCAAGTTTGGGGCCTTTCTATGCACAGGGCCTGTGCAGCAACCGGCCCGGCCCCATCACTCTGGAAAGGTGGGTAGACAGAAGCCACCCACATGCATTTGGTTCTGGGAACACCCACTCAGCACCACACCTGTCTGTGCCCAGGCCTTGCCCTCACAAAGCTCAGAGCTAGATGCTCGTGGAGGAGAAGTCGGCGCATAGCTGAAAAGACAGCTCGGTGTAGCGTTCCTCTCCTGGAGGCAGACGACTGGGGGGCTCCATCCAGATCCCAGAATCTCAGGGGCAACCCTGTGTTAAAGTTCACACAGGCCCTGGGGATTCTCTCACGCACAGCGCCCCCTGGATTACTTTACTCACCGTCTACAGAAGTCTGGGGGCACTTGGGAGGAGGCAATGAGAGAAAACCGGGGGGCAGGGAGCCAACCCAGGTGCTGTAAGGGGGTGAGGGTCTTTGGAGAGAGCCAGACATCCCCGTGAGATGCACCACAGTTTTGTGGCAGGTAAACTCCACTCCTGTAACAGGAATTCTGATGCATGCAAATTGCCTGCCTTAGAAGTCACCCAAGGTGACTCCTTCCACCTGGGAGGGAAGTGTGAGGGCCTCCTCTTGTGGCGCCCTGAGCTACCATGTTTTTGCCAAAGAAAGGCCAGGAAAGAGATCAAGGTAACAACCTCCACTCCTCCCAGGTAATAAAAATCATAGCCACCATTTGTTGTGCACTGTACTGTGTTGGGAGCTTGTAAATTTAATGCTCACATGAGTTCCCCAAGGTGTGTCTTACACCTGAGACTGTAGGAAATTCGTGCCTTTGTTTTTGTTTTAATTTAACACTCATATAGCCCTTCCCACGTGCCAGTCCCTGTTGTAAAAGCCTTGCAAATATTAACTCATAAAACCCACATAGCCGTCCTATGAAGTAGATGCTGAGTGTTGCTCTCATGTCCCTGATGGGGACACTGACACCAGAGGATGAAGTTACTTGTGCAATGTCATGAAGATAGCAACTGGTAGAACAAGGATTCAAGTCCAGACAGACAAGCTCCAGAATCCATGTCCTGAACTATTGCTGTGTTGCCTCTCTAGACTCAAAAAAGCAGACAGACTAGAATGCAAGCCTGACTCCAAAGCCCAGCCTGTTATTATAATTGTCTATTTGTACACTATTTGCATTTTAATTCCATAGGTGTTTGCCAATGTCAAGGCACTAAGTCCTTCTTTCAAGAATTGAAACATTGCTTAAGACTTTCGGCTCTGGACTGAAACAGATTTGAATTCAAACCGTGCCTCTGCCATTTTCCAAACTGGGGAGCTTGGATGATAACTTCAGCTCTCTGTGCCTCCATTGCTTCAGCTGTAAAATGGACATAATAATAGCACCTACCTTTTAGAGTTGTAGTGAGGATTAAATGAGATACTGCAAATAAAATTCTTCACACAGGGCCAGGCTCAGAGTAAGCACTCAGTACAGTTCCCAATTACTCTTCTTAACACTATTCCCTTCATTTCACCAATGCAGGTTGAGAGACAGTGGGGGCAGAGTGAGAAGGACAAGAAATTCGGAGACAGGAAATCCGGGATTAAAAGAGAGCCACGTAATCTGTTCACTGTGTGGCCTTGAGCAAATCACTTCTAACTCCATTTATCCCTTTGCAAATGGAGATTATAATAAAAACTACCTCTCCCAGCATTTCTCAGATCACAGAAATTCATATGTATGGGAAGGACATGGTCATCTATCAAGAAACAAACAGATGGTCATTCGTGTTATTAATACATAAAACAACCTGTCAAGAGTGTGTTGAATGGTGTCCCCAAAAACACATGTCCACATCCTAACCCCCAGAACCTATGGATGTGACTTTAAAAAAAAAAAGTTCTGACAGATATCATTAAGGTTATTGAGATGGGATTAGCCTGGATTATCCGGGTGGCCCCAAAATCCAATGGCAAATGTCCATGATCAAGCTGCTAGCAAGTGAGGTTTCTGGTGAGAAGGCTCTTCCTGGCTTGACACCAGCTGCTGTCTCTCTGCATCCTCATGAGGCCTTTGCTCTGGGCATGCTTCGACATAGAACTGTGGTGTCTCCTCCTCCTCTTACAAGGACACTAGTTCTGCAGGAGCAGTCCCACCCTGTCACATCGTTTCACCTTAATCACCTCTGCGAAGGCCCTATCTCCAAATACAGGTATGCCGGACGCTGGGGCTCCCACATACGAACTTGGGGGGACACAATTCAGTCCATAACAGAGGCCACCTGAAGAATGTGTTCACATCTGGGGCAGAGAGGCAAGGAGCTGTTTTCTGAAGCCCAAGCCAGTGCCCTGCAGTGGGGCTCCCAGGGCTGTCTGTCCTCACTGACGGCCCAAGAACTGGCAGCAGCCACGGGAGGGCCAAGAGGAAGGCGTCCTACAGCCCCCGCCACCTTCTCGAGTCCGCCTCACACACGGCTGACAACTGGCCACTGTTAGGCCCCTTTATTTTATTACTAACGTGGCTGGTCTCCCCACAGAGAAACCACCACAAACTTTCATTTTGGAAAAGCAAAGTCTTAGATTTGAAATCCCTCCAAAGAGTATCTGCATCCCTTCAAACTGCATGAGGGGGCGTGTTTACAACTAATATCTGGATAGGTTCCGGTTTTGAACAGCAAAGGTGGCTGGAGTCATTTCATTACAGAATTATTAAAAAGCAATTTGTCCTTAGGTGGAGAGGAACACACATTAAATCCAAATGGCAGAATCGCAAAAAGGATTTGGGATGATACAGCAATAACATCCAGAGTTAACTGCTCTGAAGTTTGAAGACTTTGAGCACGTTAAATTAAGCCCTCCAGCACCTTTTGACGTCTGAGAAAATCAGTCTTATGTTTCTTAAACAGGTTAGGTTTTTGGTGAAACTAAACAATGCAAACTCTTAAAACCATCCTGTCTTTGAAAACAGAATCAACACGCATGCCTGCAATGCCCATTTCCCTTGAATGTTTACAAGTTATTTGTTCAGTAAATATAAATTCAGCTCCTACTATGTGCTGGGCATAATGCTGGGTCCTGGGCATTTAATCCTGAAGAATAATAGTTAATGCCTTGCCAGAAGGTGGGTCCATAGCTGGCATCTGGGAGTCAGGCCAAGGAAACTGCAGCCGGGAAACCAGAAGGCAGCATTACAGACAAGGAGGCCCCTGCCTGGGAACTCAGAGGGGCAGCTAGAACACAGGCCAACCACAAAGGCCCCATCAAGGTTTGTGGATGCTTAGGAAGAGCAAAAGCACTGTCTGCTGTGGGCATCCTGATACAAGGATGGAGAGGAATGGGATGGGAGCATATCTCCAGCCACAGTAGGGGGTCGCCGTGGCCAGTACTGGTGCCCCCTTTCCTGCTCTAACAAGAAAGCTGATGCAGCATGGAGCCCACCCACCTGGGAAGAGGAGAGGTACTTGCAGTAAAAGTCCACCCCCTGCCTGAGCAGCAATGGGTGTGGGATGGGGACAGGAGAACAGAACACCTACAGAGGGACATCAGTGCATCCAGGTGGAAATTAACAAAGAAAAGTAGCCCAGAAAGTGAGGCCAGAACGCATCCACACCCACTCGGGGGAACTGGGTGCTCAGGGACTGCCTCAGGCACAGGGATTTTAAAGTTCCAAAACCCACACGCACACCCCAGGGCCCAAGCTCACAGTGAGTTTGGAATGCCACCTCCTGATGCTCCCGGGCCTGTCACTCCCTCATTCTGGCCTTTGATCATCATCTAGTGTGTCTCCTTGACCTGTAGCATGCATGAGAAAATCAAAGAAGGTGAGAAAGGAGAAAGTTCAGGAAGGGGATGGGGGGCTGGCTGGTCACCGCTCATCACATAAACTCAATTTCTCTTTTTTTTTTTTTTTTTTTTTTTTTTTTTTTTTTTTTT